>JAUMHN010072122.1:0-26483 GCA_032360265.1 Heliamphora ciliata
CTGCGATTGCAGGACTCGGTTTGCAAATTCCATTTATGTTATTCCTGTTATTTCATTTTCTGTAATTTTAAATTATTTTAATTTGTTGAAAGTAAATAAAGATGTATTTTCTGAATCCTCGAGCATGTATTTTATTTTGGCGTTGGTTATTCTCCCAACAATAACATCTAAAAAAAATTTGAATTTAAAACCTCAATAAGGAGCAAACCCCTAATCCTAGGCTTTGACCATCATGCCAACCATTGGAATTATGTCAATCCTCATAACTTAACTTTTCAAGACCAAGTGCTTAACCCATGAGAGTAATTGCTAAAAATTATAATTCTTCTATTAATTTATAACTTAGCAGGTGTACTATTTATACGTGTTTAGTTGTAGTTTTTTATTCTAATTCAACAAATACAATTATGAAGGTTGAAGTTACAATACAATTGCATCAAATATTTGTAACTTTTGTTTGAAGTAAGAATCATATTACTTCATCTTATCGTAATTTCAGCTACACCAAACATCATCTATAGTCAACAAAAAGCAAAATGAGAATGGCTGAAATGAATCATGAAAAAATAAACTTGGAAAGAAGATGACAGAATATGAGATGAATCCATGGTGAGAAGAGATACCGCAGCAAAAAAAATAAATTTTAATGGGATCAACATTAGGTTTTGGTCTTTACCAGAATCAATACTTACAACTGGAACGAGAAATGTAATAAAGTTCCATCTATGTCATTTAGGAACAGATCTAAATTTGACACTTATCCTGATATAAAAACAAAGCAATTAAACTGTGTCCTATATATGTATCACACAACAAAATTCACAGATTCAATGGTAAAAGAATACTAGCTAGACACACGCATACATATACAAACAACTGCAGCACATAAACAGGTATTCCACCAAGATCCTATTTTCTCAATACGATTTTTATAAACATCGACCTGAAAGCAAGATGACGCACCCCTTCTGACATAGCGTAAATGCAGATCACAAAGAGCGTCCCTCAAGGATGCCTTTGAGATTTTTGACAGCACTGTCATAGGTTACGAAGCCCAAGAACCAGAACTCGTGATTGTCAACTGAGATGATCTGGATGTATTTTTCAGCAGGATTGACTTTGCTTGTCAAAGGAGTAACTGCTTTCAGCTGATGTAGTGGGATAACCACCTATTTATACATGAGGAGAAAGAAAAAATAGGCACAACAATGTCAGTGATACCAATGGAAAGCTTCGGTAATTGGACATTCGACAGTAGGAACAATTGTCAATTGATGACAGGAAAATGAGATTAAGTTTAGTTCATGAATCTCTTCACTACGGATAAAGAACTTAACATTGTGTACATCCCAGGAAGCAAAGGAGGACATGCAGGATAAGATGTGGATTACAAATAGATAACTAGTAGGCAGGTTCTATATAAGAATAAATAAAAATGAATTTGTCAAACTGGTAGTCCCTGAAAGAGATGACTTGAACATCACATTTATTTATTTATTTTCACATTCATGACACATTAGAGGAAATCCTAGAGCCAGTACACTGTTATTACCAACCAAGTTAATTGACAAATTGTAAAGATAGGCCAAAAATGTAAGTCCCAGTCTTCAGATTCAACACAATAAATGGGGAAATATAAACATGAAATTAATCAATGGGAAACATAATTCCAAGCTTTAACCTCCTACATAAAGTCAATGGCCAATTAATGAAGCAGGACTGTCATGTGACAATCTCGTTGTAATAAAATTTGGCATCCTAATTAGATTTATGAGTCTATTATGTTTAAACCAAAAATCAAGTTTTGCTAAATTTTTTGTGTTGTGTTTTAAGCACCCACCTAGAGAGAGAGAGAGAGAAAGGGCACTGTTAAAGCTTCATTTGTGCAACTCAAGTTTTTAGTCTTAATGCTGCAACTAGCTGCATAGAGGATGCAAAAGGAGTTACAGGATTAGTTTAATTCCTTGTCTTGGCAGTTGGCAATAAACAGATCGATGGCATGTCTAGCCTACCTTCAAGCATTTCACAATGAATCTGGGACTTGGCAGGAAAGGAAACATAGGAAATGTAAGGAAACTACTACTTGTAAGAGCTCAAAACTAACTTCCTAGAATAATGCAGTCCTGTGTTGTCTTCCATCGATCATAAGCTGTCTACTGCAGATAAAAAAGTAAATATAAGAGACTATAAACATCTTTAGCAAAGCTTAACATGCACTCAACTGCCTTCTGAGATGCTTCGTTTGCCTGGATGGCTATTATAGACAATTTGAACGAGAAATAGAACAAGGGCTCTTTCTCGAATTAAAATTTGCTTCTATTATAGGATCAAATTGTCAAAACACCAATTTCAGGAATCTTAACAGGTGTATCCCCCACCAAGTTTCGATACATCCAAAGATATCCAATAGTGGAGTTTCTATATGGTCTAAGACAGTTATACAGCTTCATTAGTTTATTTATTTTTTTACTTGATTCAATACTTTTATTAGGAAATCACCGCAAGAAACACCGTAGCACAGAGTCAAAGACAATAACAGCCCTAGTTCGATGTCAGCTCCATATTTTCCTTTCATGGAACTGCACAACCAACCAATCCAGTACAAGAAGTTTAGAAACCATAAAACTCTTTTATCATTCCACACAAAGTAGTTCTCTACCCTTTAAAATTTCACCACTATTACTAACACCCAAAATATAGGTATGCAGCATTAAGCATATGAGAAATTGTGATACAGAGCAACTTGGGTCTTCCAGGGCCACTTAGAGAAGTTTAGAAATCACAAAACTCTTTATCATTTCGAACAAAATAGTTCTCTACCCCTTAAAATTTCACCACCAATACTAACACCCAAAATATAGGTATGCAGCATTAAGCATATGAGAAATTGTGATAAAAAGCAGCCTGGGTCTTCCAGGGCCACTTAAAGACAAGATTCTAAGCATCAACTTCTACCAAGCCTAGTTCAAATGCAAATGAACACTCCCTCATACCACACAGCTTATTGTACCTCAAATGGAAAATAACCACGTCATGTATTCTATCCCCTAGGTGATTTCTTCAAAATATGCAATGCCACATCAAGCACCACCTTTTCCCAAGTTTAATTGACAACAAAGACACATTTTCTAGGCAACCTGATGTAACTAGCCACAACCCAAATGCATTGGGAAATAATGAACATTGGCAAATCAATGCCACGAGGTAGTAAATATCCCAATTTGGCCTAAGAGTGTAAATGACATGTTCTCCTTTACTTCATCAAATAGCTGGCTTAAACGTCAACAATGGCAACATATAGTGGATTAGTATCCCTTCTTTAGCACCCAACGATTGATGCAAATCACAAATTAAGCATGAAAACAAGTTATCATCTACTCCATTCACTAAAACCAACTTATTAATCAATAGAACTTTTCGTACAGTATCTTGTCATGCCTATTGTCAGGTAGCAGAAATCTCTTCTTAAATCTATTCTGAAGTCTCTAAATATAATTCCTCACCAAGTCATAAATATCTGCAAGTTATGCAAATCACATGCAATTAGTGCAATACAAAACAGTATACCTTATAAAAGCTCCATTGAGTCTGCTCACCAACGGCGTAGGAAAGTGGATTGTCACTACAAAATGCTAGTTTTGCAGTAGATAAATATAATGTTCCCATAACTGGACCCGCAGAAGTGGATAGGTAGCATGCGTATGACTTCAAAAATTGCTCCTCAGGAACAGTTTCAAAAGTTTGTCGAAAGACCTTCTCATAACCACCTTCTGCAATAACCTTTGTTCCCTGAGCAATTCTCCCAACAGCAGCATCAGCAAAACTGGGACCCGTTTTCACTGGTGCAAGTAAAAGGTCAGTACAGTGACTCCATACGTCACGAAGAAACTCAGTAACTAGGCACAGACCAAATAATTGATGGACACTGCCAGCACCACAACTGGAAAAATGAATAAAAACACTGTAGAACAGCATAAACAGTGTCAAAAAAATGAAAAACCTGAGATTGTAATGTCAACAGGAACAAGGGAAAAGAAAATATGCAACCTCTGGTAGAAACTGTAACTACTATAACTCATGTCAAAAGCTTTTAAAATTATGCATGAAGAAGAATATAAAGCTAACCACATTAAAAGTCTAGGCTGAAGATTTCAGAACATTGTTCATTAATGCAATACAAATCATTCTGATATCTTACCGGACATCTTAAAGGTTACAGACCCAGACAAGCAAAGTAGGGTTCAACCTGTGAGGGCAGGTGGTTAGACTACCACCGAAGCAAGGTTCCAGAAATAAAGAACGAAGAGAAAGAAATGAGTTCAATCTTGCCAAATTGGTGCCCATAAAGCTCACCCCTCAACTCACCAAGCAAGCATAATTGTTCAAGCACCAGTGCACCACGCATGCTGGCTGCCGGTAATCAAAAAACTTCCATATGCATAGACATAAACAACTTAAGTTCCATTGTACCATCTCTCACTAAATTAGAAGAATGAGAAAAGAAATAACCATTATTTTGAAGAAGGGTATAGGGTTGGCACTACCTCAATCTTGCTCCAAATATTCAAAGTTTTAATATGCACCTATGCATATTATGGATCCACTTGGCCCCTTCACAAATTTTTGTCAAACTAGCATTTCACAAGTATATTTGTTAAATTATGTATAACTTTTTACGCAATTGATGGTGAGTTTCACTGCCTATGCAACCCTTCAAATTAGAGTTATATTGTATGAAAAAAAAATGGTGTGCTCATGGCAATAGTGGTCATAAAAAATGGCATTCACGCCCATAGCACATGGTGTAAAATATATGTCAAACACCCACTTTGTACAAATTTGACATAAATGCACATCTATTAGGGGTTACCCAAATGAGATGAATTGAACTTAGTTGCACGAAGCGAAAGCGGAAACAAGAGCGAGAGCGATAACTGGTGCCGAGGAGCAAGGCCATACAGAAGAGTTTAAGGTTGAGAGCGCCTATGAGAGCATTTATATATTTTATTTATTCTACAAAATATTTTTTTTATTTAATTGTAATACATGTTAAAATAAGAATAAATATTGTAAATTAGTATCAAATACATATTATTTTTTGCAAATATAAATAAATATTATGTAAATATAAAGTACTAGAATATATTTAAGTTAATTTTATTCTATAATCTTATTAATTCTATAGATTTTCTCTTATTTTCTCACTTTTATTTTGTTTTTTTGAGAATCTATATGTTTGAAAAGTTTAATCTTAGTTGAAAGCGAAGTTCTTACAAGATTCTTACTTTGGAGTGCGGGAGCGAGATTTCGAGATAAATTCGTCACCCCAGTAGAAGGATCGTGCAACTAAGTTGTGACAACCCATCCCACAACGGTGGCAGATAGAACATAAGTATGAAATATAATGAGATTTGTGGGCTACTACTAGTCTACTAATAACATGGGCTTAAACATTTTGGGCGGTATTGTTAGGCGCTTTATTCAAGTTGTTGGACCAATGATCCACTTGAGTCGTTACAAATGGTATCAGAACCAATCCTGATTCCTATCTAGAGCTTTGTGGCAGTGTGGACAAAGGAGTAGAGGTTCCAGATAGGAGTAGAAGCCCCGAGGTTGTAAACTTTGTGCACACTAATGGGCTGCTATCCGCATCCCAACCAAGTAAAAAACTTGGACCACTCGACAAGGCAACAAAGCGTCACATATTTGAGGAGGAGATATTGTGATAATCCATCCCACATCGGTAAGAGATAGAAAATAAGTTTGGTATATAATAAAACTTGTGGACTACTACTAATAACTTAGACTTAAGTATTTTGGGCCGCGTTGTTAGACTCTTTATTCAAGTTATTGGGTCAGTGGTCCACTTGAATCGTTACTAAATGAAATTTCCAAGCACAAAGAAGATATATTTATTTGGTGAATTCTAATTATTGATGTGTATTCTAGCAATTTTGGCAAGCCCCCCACCCCCTCCTTTTTTTAGTTAGAATGGTACTTTTTATTACTTTTTGTGGTTGCTAAACTAAATCAAACCAAACAAAACTTTTGTCTCCATCAATTAGAATCGGCTGGCTACATAAATCCTTTTAAGACATTCTGGTTTATTAAGGGCCATATCTTCTATTAGTTTCAATAAATTTATATAATTTCTTAATACGACATCTCATGTCAATTTAGGTTTACCTACCCCTGATGGGTTTCCATTACCCATGATCTTATTGCTTTTTTTTACTATTGCATCAACTGATCTACGTTGTATATGTCTAAACCACCTTAATTTATTTTATTTCCCCTTGTTCTCAATTAGTGCGACCCTACCATTATATGGGTTTTTTTATTCTTAATTTTATCTTTTCTATGCTTACGACTCATCCATCTTAACATTGTCATTTCAGCTACACTCATCTTATTTAAGTGATTTTTATGAGCAACCTAACATTCTATCCCATATAAAATTACTGGCCTAATAATTGTTCTATAAAATTTTTATTTTAATCTTGTAGGTATTCGTCGATCACATAGAACGTAAAAAATACCCTCCACTTGAGCCAACCAACTTTGATTCTATAGGTTACATTATTTGCAATCACTCCATTTTTGTTAATAATCGAACCTAAATAACGAAAATATTCACTGTGAAATATCTCTTGGTTTTTAATCTTTACTCTACTATTAATACTCCTATTACTGTTAAAATTATATTCTATATATTCAGCTTTCTTCTTACTTACTCGAAACTCTTTTAATTCCAAAGCTTCTCTGCACATTTCTAACTTAGCGTTAACTCCACTACTAGTCTCACCCACTAAGATAATATCATCAGCAAACAATATGCACCACGGAATCATCCTGAATATGTCGAGTCAGTTTATTCATAACTAAGGAAAAGAGATAAGAACTCAAAGCTAATTTTTGGTGTAATTCTACTGTAATCGAGAATTCAGTTGTTTCTTCTATGGGTGATCTAATTGTCATAGCAGCTTCATCGCACATTTTTTATTACATCAATGTACCCCTTTGTCACTCTCTTTCTTTCCAACGCCCACCATATGCTATCTCTAGGAACTCCATCATAGGCCTTTTCTAAGTTTATAAAAATCATATGAAGATCTTTTTTCTTTTCTCTACACTTCTCCATTAATCTCCTCAATAGGTGGATTGCTTCTATGGTTGATCTACTAAACATAAAACTAAATTCATTTTCTGACACTGTTGTTGTTAATCTTAGACGATGTTCAATCACTATTTCCCATAACTTCATCGTATGACTCATCAACTTAATATATCTATAGTTGTTACAATTTTGAATTTTTTTTAATATTTTATATATAGGTACTAGAACACTATTTTTTCCACTCTTTGGGCATTTTCTAGGTATTATGATTTTATTAAATAACTTTGTTAATCAAAACACTCTCACTTTATCTATGCATTTCTACACCTCCACAGGGATACCATATGATTCTAAAGCCTAACCTAATTTTACTCTTCATTACAATTTTTACTTCAAACTTTCTTATTCAACGATAAAACATAGAGCGGTGCTACAAGACCCGAATTAAACTACCGAATTAAATGACCGAATTAATTTTCTGAGCATCTTCATTCGTCATCAGCATCTATGTCCCTAAAACCAACCCAACCTGTCTCCGGCAAAAGGTCTCCACCTCTAGATGTCGAAGACCACCTACACCGCCGTAAGACAATTCGTCAAATTCATCTTCGACTTCGAAGTCGGGAGGAGCCACTACTGTAAGCCCTTGACATGGCGAAGGAACTCGGGTTGGCCAGCGCCGTGTTTTTCACACAATCTTGCTTGTTGACTGTATATACTGGAAAGTCTACGATGGGGAACTGGGAATTCCTACGGTGAGCGAGACAGAGATTTTAGTTCCGATATTACTGCTACTTTGTTCCTGCCATAGTTTCTGTCCGTTCTAAAATTGTATCGTGTTCTGCAGAAGATGATGATGAATCAATTCTCAAATGTCGGGGAAGCTGATTGGGTTGCAACACTTTCCACAAGTTGGATGAAGAGATTAGATTAGGTCCTTTCCCACGAAGAGATTGAGTGTTGTTTGGGATTTTTTTAACCTTTTGTTTTTTTTTCTTCTTTTCTAATTTTTTTTTGTTTTTTCGATCGGTCTAAATTTTTTATTTTTTTGTTTTTTTATAATAAAATGAATGTAGAAGTATAATTAATTAAATTAAACATAATAAAAACATATACGAAAAGTTTGTCGTACTATGTATGAGAAGAGTTTCTCATACTAGATTTTAAAATAGTTCTCATTTTAATTAAAGTTAAATACTTGAATTCGTTGCTTCCAAGTTTTTATTTTCTTATGTTTGATGCTTATTAAAAGAATTTTGTTATGTTTGTAGTGTGGTGGTTTGATATCTGTCGGCTTTATAACTTTATTGTGGAAAGAATTTTAGAGCATCACAGGGAAAGAAAGAAAAGGACATTGAAACTTGAAATTTCTAGTATTTTGTCAATAAAATAGAGTAATTACTTGACTTAGAAAGTAGCATAATTTTGAGAGCTCAGATTTCAAAATGTATGAAAAATTTATTAAAATTCACGTTACGAGAATATTCTTATATATATACGCATTATGAGAAATTTCCAATACTCAAATTTTAAAATATATGAGAAATTTATCATATATCACTACATGAGAATATTCTCATATACATACGTGCTATGAGAAATTTCTCATATACATGCGTGCTATGAGAAACTTCTTATACCCAAGTTTCAAAATGCATGAAAAATTTATCATATATCACTATATGAGAATATTATCATATACATACGTGCTATGAGATATTTCTCATACTCAGATATCAAAACGTATAAGAAGTTTATCATATATCACTATATGAGAATATCTCCATATACATACGTGCTATAAAAAATCCTTAAGAACTATAAATCCTAATATTTCTCTAGTATTTTTTTAGTTTCTCATACTTTTTGTTTATTTCTCTAGTATTTTTTTTAGTTTCTTAAAAACTGCAAATCCTTTAGTAATTTTAGGTTCTAACCTAATCTAACATAATACACTAAAAATAAAAATCAATTTTAAAAGAAAATTAATTTAGAAATTAGAAAGGGAACAAAAGTGACACCAACAATTACATTTAGAGTAATGCTACAGATCCCGAAAAAAATGACCAAATAATTAACCAAAACCTCTTTCTCACTCTTCACTTGAGTGTGGTCTTTCTCGTTCCACCTCGCCAACTAACTCTGCTCTTTCGCCCACCTCTCCACTCTCCTCTACGATCTCTTCCTCAACACCTTCTCCACCGATGTCGCCCTTCACTCTTTGCTCGAGTGTATGCAGGAAGGTGGTTTGACGCTCTTCGGGAGTCGATGGACGCTTTCATGGAGAAGATCACAAAAACTACCACCGGATCTGTGACCCTTACATTGCACAAAAGTTCTGTTACTATAGCCGGTCGTGTAAGCCCATATAGTCTATACAGGCAATATATCTCGTCGTCTGAGAGTGGATAGATCTACGATCAAGCCGACACGCTGGATTCATTTGTCTTCATGGACTTCCTATAAGGGTTCGAGCAATGCTGCAGAGTAGAGATAGATGGTGCTCTGGATTGTTACAAGTTATGTTTTACTTTTTTGCCTTTTTTAAGTCATTAACACATGGTGGTTACTCCACATAGGTGTGTTTCTTATTAAATTTCTCATTCATGAGCTGTTCATTTCATTTTAAATTAAGAATAACAAAATTAATAAAAATATGTATGAGAAGTTTATTTCTGCGACTTTATTCTTATATCTTCATTGGTGATATGAGAACTCTGATAGTAATATGTTCTCATTGTTTTTGAAGAGAAGTTTAGGGAGAAATATTCTTAGTGTTTTTAACCAGTGAGAATGTTCTCAGTATTTTTGACCATTGATAATGTTCTCAGTGTTTTTAACCAGTGAGAATATTTATTTTTATTTTGTTTTTGCTGTTGTTTATACATTATGACCAGTTAGAATGTTCTCAGTGTTTTTCACCAATAATAATGTTATCAGTGATTTTGATCAGTAAGAATGTTCTTAGTATTTTTGACCAATGAGAATGTTCTCAGTGTTTTTAACCGGTGAGAATGTTCGTTTTTATAATATTTTTGCAATTATTCGCACATTATGACCAGTGAGAATGTTCTTAGTGCTTTCTCAATTATATGAATAGAGCTAGTTTAGCAATGTGCGACATTCCGTTAAATAAGTAAATTTTCACTTAAGTTAATATCACTATATGATAATATCCTCATATATATACGTGCGATAAGAAAAATTCAACTTCTCATACTCTAATTCAAAATGTATGAGAAGTTTCTTATATACATACGTGCTTTAAGAAATTTCTCATACTCAGATATCAAAATGTATATGAGAATATTCTCATATATATACATACGTGTTATGAGAACTTCTCATACTCAAATTTCAAAATATATCAAAAAGTTATCATATATCACTATATGAAAAGTTCTTCATTCTTTCAAATTTTACCATTTGATTTAAATTATTCTAGACTTCAATTAGAAAGTAGAATTTTATTTTCATAACTCTAGTTTGATTTTAAAATTTTTAAAACAAACAGTATAACTTCACTAGTTGAATAAAATAAGATCTTATTAATTATTTTTAAAATTTTATATTCAGCATGTATCTTATTTGATAAATATTCATTAGAGAATTCTAAATGTATAATTTTTTGAAAAAAGGAAAATTAAATATGCATATTAAACATTATAACGTTTTATAGTTTATAAATTAAAAATGAAAAGCAATGGCATTTTCATATATAATATTCAATTTTTAAAAAAAATACTCATACAAATATAAAAAGAGTTATTACATTTTTGAATCTATAATTTAAAATATAAAAATTTGAAAGTAATCATAGTTTTATAACTAAAATAATTGGAATAGTGACATGCATCTTATTGACACTCATTATGCTTTTCAATAGTTTTATTTTATTTTTATATTTTATGATCAAAACTATTTATTTTGTACTATTTATTAAGTAGATCATTAGTGTAAAAAATTTATATTAATTAGATATAGGTAGTTTATGAATAGATCACATTTGTTAAAAAACAAATGAATGATAAATATAATCTTATAAAAAACAATGATAAATAAATATAATCAGATCATATAGTTACAACTATTTAATTAATTTAATTTTTTATGTGAATAATGAAATTAATAAATAATATAAAATAAACGATTCAATTTATAAAAACATGTTAAAAAAACAAATAAATGGTTCATGTTTCAACCCACCTTATTTTATAATTTTTCACATCAATTGGGATGCTTTCGGTCATTTCATTCGGTAGTTTGTTTTGGGACTAATAGTATTTTTGTAAAACATATATTCTCTAATTTCATTCGAGTTATCATATTCTTGTTCTCCGAATCTTTCTACATGTTTTACGATTAATAATTTCTCAAAATAGGTTTTCGATCTTTCTATAATCTCTTCATCCTTCACCAATCCTTTAAATACTCATTTTTTATGCATTTAACTTGAGTAAGATCTCTTATTCTCGTTTATCTCCACTTAGCGAGTTTATGGATGTTTTATTCTCTCTTTTCACTATCTAATCTAGTAAAAAGTCATCATAAACTTTTAATTTAGCATATCTAATGATTCTCTTAACGTCTTTACAAACTTGTTTATAACTCTTGAAATTACCCTCATTTCTCTCCTTTTGCCACCTTTTAAAACATTCATTCTTTTCTTTTACTATAACTTGGATCTCGTCATTCCGCTACCAAGTTTCCTTAGTTATAAGGCATTTCCTCTTCAACTCTCTGAGAACTTCTTTCACTATCCTTTTAATATATTCCGCCATCGTACTCCACATAGTATTAGTATCTTCTTCCAAATTCTGTTTTACTTTTTCTACATATTTTGTCCTTAAAAATTCCTACTTTTTCACATTTAAGATTCCACCATCTATTTCATGGGATTCTAATATCTCTTATCGTTTTATATAGTCCCTTAATGTGAATATCTAGTGCCATGGTCTATGTTGTGATTTTAAGCTCTCTTTAAGGATACCTTACACTCATTGCATATTATACGGTCTATGTTTCTAATAAAGAAATAATCTATTTGACTTTTATGAGACCCACTCTTAAAGGTTATTAAGTATTCTTATCTCTTTTTAAAGAAAGTGTTGGTTAATATAAGATCAAATATTACCGTAAAATCTAAGAATCTCCTCTCCGACTTCATTTCGATCACCAAAATCAAATGCTCCATGAACCTTCTCATATCATTGCCTCTTGTTTCCTACATGCACATTGAAATCTCCACCTACTATTATTTTCTCTCTTATTGGTATTTCTTGGACCATTTCAGCCATTTGATCACAAAATTTTCCTTTAGTATGGTCATCCAATCCTGCCTGAGGTGCGTAAGCACTAATCACATTAATTATAGTTTCTCCAATCACAAGTTTAATTAAAATTATTCTATCTCCATTTCGTGTGACTGTTATTATATTATCTTGATGGTCTTTAACTACTATTATTTATACACCACTTCTATGTCTCTCTTTTCCATTATAATAGATTTTATACTATGTATTAACTATATCTTTTGATTTCTCCCTTACCCGTTTAGTCTCTTGTAAGCACGTTATATTAACTTTCTTTCTAATCATAGTATCAACTAATTCTATTATTTTAAAATATTTAAATCTCGGCCTGTTCGTACCGAATTGGATGATCCATAACAAAAATACACTGAGCTGATACGGCTACACCCCAGTATGTCGGTGAGTTCAATTTTCACAAAGAAACCAACCGATTCACGATCCGTACCGTTGTGTATCGATTATTTAACTGGTTCATATTTGACTCAATCCGATTCAGCAAAAAATCTCACGGTTTGGTTGATAATACCATAGCCTCTTTTTTTACACCCCTTTGCCTCTGATCTAATCTGCATTTCTGCATTATTTGCTTCCAAAGCTCCATGGGACTTCATATATATCAGATATGTGCAACAAATAGATTGCTTCAGGCGACGACGGAACAGGAAAGCGAGATGGTGGAAGGTGTAGATCTCGCGTAGGCCTGCTTGCTTTGGGCCAGTGGTGGGACAGATCTGGTTGCATTCTTCGTCTCTTCACATTATGGGATTGTGAGAGACAGAGACTTGGTCTCACCAGGGTTATACTTTGAGGCTTCACTTGTTTAACATAAATTTATGTTGTTTATATGTTTTTTTTATATGGGTTAGAGATTTAAATGTGCATTTATAATTTTTTGAACGGGTGCAACTAGGATTGTGAGAATTGCATTAAGGTAGTGAATTAGTTTTTTTTTCTTTATTATTCTTTACATGGGTTGAACTTGGACCGTGAAATTTGGGATTTGGATTATAATAGTAGATTAGTGTGTTTTTTTTTTTTTTTTTAATTCTGACCATGACTCATGAGTGTAATACTTAAGATCTAGAAAATTCATAAATTAATATCCATTGTAATGATTAATTTTTAGCTATGCATTATTGACCTAAAATTTGCACAGACACAAAAAATATCACTAATTATTAATTTTAAAAAATCATTATTATTTTTATCTTAGTTTGATTTTTTTTATGAAAACAAAATATATGGAAAAAATTACAATGTGCAACATCCGAAGTAGATTAGTTAAATTTAAAACAAAAAATTATTTTCACTTTAAAACAAAAATCTATTTTGCATCAAAGAGATGATGTGATATTTTAGCTTGTTCATATTTAAAATATAGTTTTAATACTACACAACAAAATACTATTGGTTATTACGATCTTCTAAGATTTACCATTGTATTTTTTTAAATAAATAAATTATTTTTTTTATTATTATGCATTAAATTATGTTCAATTGTTTTAGTTAAATTGTAGAATAGTGATTTAAGGTTGAAATGAGAGAAGAAATAAAGAACGAAAGAAAGACCAATTGAGAATTAGAGTGAGAATAAAGAGACTTAATTAAAACCACTACACCCCACAACATATATATATATATATATATATATATATATATAATATATATGAGTCACACATAGAAAATTACAAAAGTACCCAAAAAAATAAACTAAATAAACCCTAACACTTTCCCTCAAGATGGAGCATAGAGATCAAACATGCTCAACTTGGAGAGAGATCGCTGAAATGAAGCACAAACCAACAGTTTGGTGAGGACATCAGCCAACTGATTCTCTGAGCGAACAAAGGGAGTTGCAATTTGCTTCATCATCAATAAGTCTCGAATAAAATGACAGTCAATCTCAATATACTTAGTACGCTTACAGAACACAGGATTACTAGCAATAAATATGGGTGCTTGATTATCACAAAACATCTCCATAAGACTAGAAGATGTAATGCTGAAATATTGAAGAAGAGAGCGGGACCCACAACATTTCAGAGGCAGTATGAACCATAGCACGATACTTGGCTTCAGCACTTAAACAGGTAATAACAATTTGTTTCTTACTACGCCAAGTGACAAAATTATCACCAACAAATATATAACAACCAGAGGTGGACCGTCTATCAAGACGACTACCAACCCAATCAGCATCACTAAAACCAATGACAGACAAACGATCCGAGGGACGATATAACAATTCACGACCCGGGGCACGTTTCAAGTATCGAAGAATACGACAAATAGCATCAAAGTGCAACTGACGAGGAGCATGCATAAACTGACTAACAACACCAACAACATAGGTGATATCAGGACGAGTAACCATGAGATAGATTAACTTCCGAACAAGCCGCCGATAACGACCAACATCTAGAAAAGGTTCTCCTTGGTCATCATCGAGCTTAACACTAGAATCCATAGGTGTATCAATCAGACGAACACCAAGCAATCCAATCTCAGAGAGAAGATTAAGGGTATACTTACGTTGGGATAAAGAGATCCCTCGAGAAGAGCAGGCAACCTCAATCTCAAGAAAATACCAGAGAATGCCCAAGTTCTTGGTATGAAAATTGTGAGCCAAATGTCGTTTTAAGGTAGCTATACCAGTAGAATCATCACCGGAAATAATGATATCATCCACATAAACAATTAGCACAATAGTACCAATAGAAGAATGATGAATAAAGATCGAATGATCAAATGTGAAACGTCAAAAACCATAAGCAATGACAACATAACTGAAGCGACCAAACCATGCACGAAGTGATTGTTTCAGACCATATAGAGCCTTACGCAAGTGACGAACAAGGTGGTCACTGCCAAGTACAACATAGCCAGGGAGCTCATCCATATAGACCTCCTCATGAAGATCACCGTGAAGAAAAGCATTTTTAATGTCAAGCTAATATAATGGCCAAAAATGGCTAACAACAACGGATAGAAGGATCCTAACAAATTTAAGATAAGTCACAGGAGAGAAGGTTTCCAAGTAGTCAACACTGTAAGTCTGAGTATAGCCCTTAGCAACCAAACGCGCCTTAAGACCCTCAACAAAACCATCCGGAAGATACTTGACCGTATAGACCCAACGACACCCCACCAAATGCTTTTTAGGCGGGAGAGTGGTAAGCTCCCAAGTGTGATTCTTATAAAAAGCATCCATTTCCTCATTCATAGCACGTTTTTAGCCAGATAGAGACATAGCATGCTTGTAAGAAGTAGGAGTCAAAAGGGACGACAACATAGAAGTAAAAGCATGAAGAGAAGATGATAAACGATCATAAGACACAAAGTGAGCAATAAGATGTTGAGTGTATGTGCGTTTACCTCAACGCAAAATAATCGATAAGTCATCATAACTAGAAGGAGCAGAAGAGAGAGGAACCTCTATCGGAGAAGATGAAGTGTTCAGACCATACGAGACAATGAGCCTATCTTGAGATTGCTGATAAACCTGCAAAGGTAGGTGAGAAGGGATAGAGGGTGACATAGGAAGGGAAAGAGTTGGAGAAGAGAAAGACTCCCCCTCACGACAGCAGATGAGATCAGAACAAAGGTGATTACCTAAGGAAAACAAAAATGAGTGGACTCAAAGAAGGTCACATCAGCACTCACATAGTATCGGCAAGACTCCGGATGATAACATCGATATCCCTTTTGAGTACGACAGTAGCCGAGAAAGACACTTACGGGTCCAAGGGAAAAATTTATCAGTACCGGGATCAAGAACATACACAAAGACAGTACAACCAAAAACACGAGTAAGGGGAAAAGGTAGAGAGGTCAGATATAACAAAGAAAAAGGGGACTGACGATTGATAACAACGGAAGACATGCAATTAATGAGATAACAAGCAGTGAGAACAGCATCACTCCAAAAGTGTCTCAATACTTGGGATGAAACAATAAGATACGAGCAACATCTAACAGATGACAGTGCTTGCGTTTAGCACAAGTTATCTGATGAATAATATCGCGATCGACACAAAAAGAAGCAACAGTAGACTACATATATTCTAACGCATTATTAGATCGAATAACTTTAATGCGCTTCCCAAATTGAATAAAAATTTCATTATAGAATATAGAGAGAGCATGAGGCAATTCAGACCGGTGTTTCAACAAAAAGGGCCAAGTCATACGAGAGTAGTCATCAATAAAGATAATAAAATAAGAATATCCACTAGTACTTGGAGTTCAAAAAGGACCCCAGATGTTTGTATGGACAACATCAAAAGACTCGAACTAACAATGATGCTACGATCGAAAAAAGAACTACAGTGATACTTACCTAATTAACACACTTCACATTCAAAACTAAACACAGGAGGTAAGTTGGGAATGGCTAACTTAAGCTTAGCCACCGAAGGATGGCCTAAGCAAAAGTACCACAGAAAAGGTGAAATTGTAGCATTTAAGGCTGATGAAGTATAGAAAGGATAATCAGAATCAACGTCAAGATAGTAGAGCCCATTTTTCTCATGCTCCGAAGCAATCATCTTCTTGATCTTGAGGCCCTGAAATACACAAGAAGTAGGAGAAAATGTTACAGAGCAACGTAGAGATTTAGTGAATTGACTAACCGACAGCAAGTCAAAGGGAAAATCAAGAATATAAAAACTAGAAAGTAAGGCCAAAGAATAAGAGGGATGAAAGACACCTTGCCCATGAACAGGTCGAGATAAGCCATCAGCTAAGGCTATATGATGCTTAATAGGAGTCAAATGAGAAAAAAGAAACGGATTACCAAACATATGCGCCTAAATCGATGATCTAAGAGGGAGAGGTAAGTGCTACACATGCAATATTACCTGAATTAGCTAAAATAGTAGTAAAAGAGGGAGGCAGAACATCATGCAAGGTCTGAACAAGCTTGTTAAGCTGAATGTGAAGAGCATCATGAGAACCTGAAGAAGTCTTTACTTCATCCATATTAAATCCAGGAAGAGTAAAGGAGGAAACACACCAAATAAATCTAAAACCAGATCTGATCAAAATATCGAAATAAAGTCAAATCGAACCGCAAAAGAAGAAACCCAAGAGAGTGGCTGTCGAAAAACCAATAGAGAGCACAAATGAACTTCACAAGAGCTAAATGAAACCAAACAAATGAGATCTATATCATAAACAAGCAGCCAAAGAACAAAAAATGAGGTACTAACTTATGATGGTTCAAAAAAAGGAACCCAAACACCAAGATTCATCAAATCAACCACAAATCAGTCCTACACGGGAAGAATCGGCACCTATAGGATGCGTATTAACAACCGAAAACAAATCGCGAAGTCTTAATTGACAAATCACGAACTAGGATTTTAGTGTTCTAACCCTAGAATCCACTTAAAGGCTCAAAACGACTTCAAAACAACCAATCAACACCAAATCAAGTACCAAAAATTTCATGTACGGTCGCAGACCCAAACAGAGAAGAACCAAAATCACAGACCCAAACCACAGGTAAAGGTCTCCAGATCACGAACCAAAGTCAACAGCATGAACCATGAATCAAGTCGAAATCAACAACCAGATCAATTGCAAACCAAAATCATGGCCAAACTCATCGCACGAACCAGATCGCGACCAGAAAGAGTGTCGATTGAGAAAAAAATGATGAGAATCGACCAAAAGAGAAAAACATCACCAACTCGAGCACCAATCTAGGCAAAACAAGTACTGTCAACACCTAAGGTTTTCGTATAGAGTGGTCACACGAACCAGAAATCTAGAACCAAGGTCGCGCGAACCAAGAAGCGTAACCAAAGGGGTCGCCGACTTAAGAGGGTGACAAAACGAGAACCGATCAGGATGAATACCACCAAATCAAACAAATCAAACCAAACATGGTGTTTCGGCACTGATGGAGTCGAAAAAGTCGAGGATTTGAGGCTAGGGTTTCGAAAAAAATCGACTTCAGATTTGAGATTCAAGGATTCGCGACTTCAGATCAAAGCTAGGGTTTCGAAAAGGTAGATGAATCCCACCATGTAGTCACTGACCATCAATGTCCATACAGCTACCGGCGTCACGCTAATGTCATCGTACAGAAGATGACGTCAGCACACCGTTTCTGCCTCACTGTGCATTTCAAAATAATAAAAACAATTATAGAGTTGGATCGAAACTCTGATACCAAGTTAAATTGTAGAATAGTGATTTAGGATTGAAAGGAGAGAAGAAAAAGAAAAACAAAAGAAAGAATAATAGAGAATTAAAGTGAGAATGAAGAGACTTAATTAAAACCACTACATCTCACAACATATATATATATATATATATGAGTCACACATAGAGTTACAAAACTACCCAAAGAAATAAACTAAATAAACTATAACAGTTTTATACAGTTATCAATTAAAAGTGCTCTCTACTAATGGTACATAGTAGTGAACTTGGTGATACCCACACACCTAGTGAAGATATTGGATGGAAACTTGAAATTCCTATTGAGAACACTCGGCACAAAGTGAGATGTAACTTTTGTAAGAAAAGATAAATTGGGGCATAACTAGATTGAAGCAGCGCTTAGCACATTTAAAATGACAAGTGACAGCATGTCCTAATGTCAGTGGTGAAGTATAGACATTAATATGCAACATTTTCCAGGTTTCAAAGACAAAAAGACTTGAAAAAAAAAAACAAAGGGAGAAAATAATCGAGAAAATTATAGCCATTCAACGAGACCAAGAAGATGAGTATGAAAGATTTCATGTGGATAGTGAAGATTCAAATCCAAAATTTACAATGGCACAACAAGAAAGTTTGAGAATGCAAAGAAAACAAGAAGAGAGACAAATATTAAAGAACACAATAACGGAGCAACCAACCCTCTTCAACATCTCTCATAATGTGTTCTACGCTATTGAGATCAATATCATATAGGAGGAAGCAATGGGACGGGTGTTAGTAGAGATGCTGGTGGTCATAGGGATGCTGGTGGTCGTAGAGTTGGTGGTAGTGAGTTTGTACCTCCTCCTAGATTTTTCGGCGTTGTAGTAGTGTTTGTAAGAGTGGTGTAGATACGAGTAGAAAATGGGTTGATCTGAATTTACCCGAATCTCAATTAGCTAACATAAATGTTGATACTCATCAGAGTAAAGGTAAAAGGCAAACTAAACTTTCTACTAAATTTATGAATGCGGCAAAAAAAAAACAAAAAACAAAAAAACAAACAAACAAACATAGGAAGGGCTATTAGTCATTTTATACTTTACACTCAATTACCTACAAATGTTGCTAATTCTCCATAGATGTAACCAATGTTGGACGTTGTAAGGAAAGTTGGAAAAGTAACAAAGCTTCCAAGTTTGTATGAGGTGAGCATTCTACTTGAGCTTAAATAATTTTGTTTTATTTATGAAATACGTATGATTTATGAATAAATAATATATGTTTTTTTTCTCTGAAATTTATTTGCCACAAGAATGAGTATTTAAAAAATGTACAGAATTTCACAACCATAATTAGGAAGAAAGAAGTGTGACTATTATGTACTATGGATGGTCAGGACCTACAAAAAAACATATCATTAATTTTCTTGTGTATAGTAATTGACGAACATTTTTTTCACAAATCCATTAATGCTACAAATGTATCAAACAGAACAACTAATTAGTATTTTGATCTTATGGATAAAGTAGTCGACGAAATTGGGTAGCAATATGCTATTCAAGTTGTAACTGATAACAAACCTACAATGAAAGCTACTACCAAGAAACTTATACAAAAAAGGGCTCACTTATATTGGACTACTTGTATTGTGCATTGCATTATTGAATGTTTGAGGACATTGGAAGGAAAAAAAATGTTGAAATTACACGTTTTGCATTACACGTGGAAATTATGATTGGATTTGTAGATTATATGAAAAAATTCACAAAAGGTAGAGAATTCTTACGTCTTAGCATTACACGTTTTGCTACAAATTTTATTAGTTTATAAAGCATTGTAAGGTACAAAACTACTTTGAGGGAGATGTTCAACTCAACTGAGTGGAGGAATTCTAGATGGGCTCAAAAAGATGAAGCAAAAGAAGTGAGAAAAATCATAGAAAGCAAATATTTTTAGGCAAAGGCTGCAGATATATTGAAAGTACAAGAACCACTTATGAAAGTACTTTAATAAGTTAAAAATTATTTTTTAAAAATTATTTTTTTTGCTTTTCACTTAGCAATAAGTTTAAAAAATCTAAACAAGTACGCTTACAGTATTTTTCTTGTACCTTCTATTTTAAATCAACAAACACAAATTTTAGTTCTACCGCCTGAAGCAATAACTATAACAAACATTTAAAATTGCTGCTCAAAGTCATAATCTCATCTTTTAGTTATAAACTATAAATTCCTAACTTTAGCCATACCAAACACCCTCATCATCTTCTCGAATTTTTTTCTCTTGAATAATTGCTAATCTCGCGACAGCCGAACTGGTTTTAATGGTACTCAAAAATTGTTCCCCATCACCCATACATTAAAAGAAGAAAAAACAAAAAGCAAATCATTGATATGATAACTCAAAGGCTCAATGGAAACAATAACTCCAGTGAAGCTCAACTTGGATGGTAGTAACAGACCGTTTGGCAACAAAGAGAGAAAAGGAAAAAAAAAGATTACTTGATTAATAAAAGAAAAACAAAAAAGAAGAGAAAGGATTGTGCTCTTTCCATCTTGTTTGGATAAACAAGAGAGAGAAGATTGTTATTTTTTTCCAATATTGTTTAATTGGTTTATACAGGAGAAAAGAAAAAAAAGCGTAACATAATTTTACTAAACTAAAATTATTTTAAAGTAAGAATACTTAATGCATTTATTTTTAGAGAACTAATATTAGCATTACAAAACAAGAGCATTTAAGTGGTTTTTTCTCTCCAAATCTCTCCATTTTTAGATAGATTCAAAAAAAGTAATTTTAAGAAATAGGCAGATCTCCTCCATTTCTTTTTATTTATTTTTATTTCTCTTCTCATTAGTTATCCAAACAAGTGATTAGAGTATAATCATTTTTTTTATTTTCTTTTCAAATAATTCCATCCAAACGAGCTGTAAAGGAACATTGCCTGCACACACGCATAATTTAAAGGGTGAATTACACCTAGACCCCCTGTATTCTTATCATATATCACTATCTACCCCCTTATTCTTAAAAATCACACTGCACTCCCTTGTTTCCAGCCGGTAGAAAATCCGACGTCGATGGCTTCTATGATCTTCCCTACTTTGAATGGTTCCAATTTAGCGAAGTAAAACAAATCTTTCTCCCTCGTCTGATTTTAGTTTGGTTTCAAGGAGTCGCCCTTTCCTCCTTCACAATCAATACACCATCATCTGTTTCCCAACCCCACAGCCTTCTTCTCCACTAAGTGTCCTAGCACCCATCGCCCCCTTTTCCCCTCTTCTCCTTCTCTGTCTCTCTGTCACTTTACCCTCCTATCTTGTGAACTCCATGAACTCCACATATCGATCTAAACTTTCAAATTAGGGATCCAAAAATGGTATATTGATGAATAAAAACAATACTCATACATATACTCTACAAAGATAACAGAGAGATGTTTGTGCAATGAGTGAATTTAGAATCACCCCAATGGAATTTGAGAAATTGAGCTCATAATGAAGCTCAAATCAGAGAAAAGGGAGAGAGATACTGTTGATGGATCTCCGAATCGATTATTGCCCACTTGAACGAGCCTCCAAGTTCTTTGTGTGTCTCAGATTCTAACCCTAATCCGTCTTCTCTAGCGACATTTAGGCAATAACTCCATAAACCCTAACTCCCTCTTCTCTCTAAGCAATCTTCTCTGTAGTCCCACTTTGTGTGCACAAGAAACAAGGGTAAAAAGCTTCTGATTTCTCTGTTATAAGTTTCAAACTTTCCGATTTTTATAGAGGAATTGGCTGGGTGGGTTTACAAAGAGGAGGAGGTTTTGGGGAGTGAGGGATTTGGGTGGGTTTGTAGAGGATTTGGGTTGGTTTGCATTTGAATTCCTTGCGGTTTTCTTAGATTGGTTGAAGATCAAACTGGATTCGTTAATTTCTAGGTTTGGAATTGATTCTCCAAGTTCGGATTTAATTCTTTGTTAATCAGAACTGGGTTTGGATTTGAATCAGCAATGGTTATAAGACTCCAATGTCGGCAAAGCCAAAGGGGTTAGAATAAGGGCTCTGTACTTGAGTTTGGATAAAACACAAGAGTTTTTGGGGAAGAAGATGAGAAGTTTGGGCAAGAAAATGAGAAGGGTATTTTTGCAGGGGTACAATGTGATTTCTAAGAATAAGGAGATAAACCGTGATATATGATAAGAATACAGGGGTGTAAGTGTAATTTATCCTAATTTAAAATGTATGAAGCAAAGACGTACAGTGCTGCCAGATATTCCCAGCAAGATTCTCAGCCTTCTTTGTTGCCTCCGCCGCCTTCTTTCCCCATTTCCCTAGCACATCCTTCACCGAATCCATTTTACCTAATAACCAACAAACACAACTACATCAAATTTCCAGTCAATTATTTAGTTTTCTATTAAACTGCTAGAGCTAAACCAACACCAAATCAATCAGATCAGCCAACAGAATCACAAAGTATAAGTTCACCGACACTTACTCTTCACCGAAGATGCCGGTAACGGCGAGGGAGCAACGTAAGGGTTGGACTCGAGCGGCATGGTGGTGGCTGACTGGCGGGCGGTCGGACTGGGAGCTTCGGGCGACGAAGCCCTCAGATTGCTGGGCGGATGTTCGGCGGCAGGCTGTTGTGGAGGCGGAGGAGGTTGGGAGGAAATGGAGACGGTGGTCCAATCCTCGGCAGGGGGAGCGACGTCGTTGGGGTCGAGCTTCGGGTAGAGAGCGTGGTCGGAGGACTGAGAGTGGTGGCGGTGATGGTGGTGATGGGAGTCTGTTGGTGGATTGTTTGGTTGGGTTCGATGCTCGACTAGGTTTTGCATCTGATTCATGGTGCTTGTTCTTGTTGGACCGAATATGAGAGAGAGAGAGAGAGAGAGAGAGAGAGAGAGAGAGAACGAAGAATCTAGGTTCTAGATAGAGAGAATGGACTGGTGGTGGTGATGACTGGATGAAACGATCGAGAACGTTCTTGCTGTCGATTGCTGTGCTGTGGGGGACTAGGGATAGAGGAGTTGTGAATCTCTTTTGAATTGAGATTTGAATTTAACAGTTCTGGTGGGGTAAGAAACGTATAGATTCCATTCGTTCGCTAGAGGATGAAATTGCACTTTTTGCATGGCCCGATTGCTACCGTTGCTAATTCGAACGTTAAAATTACAATAAAAAACCCCTTAATAATAAAAATTCTAAAATTTGAAATTTGAGATATTTAAACATATCTCATGTTTTTTATTTCCAAATGATTGCGGACACCTATTTTTGTTTACGACATTTATTATATGTGAAGGGGGATGAATTTAATTCGTTACAACCCACTAAAAATCTAACAATACCAAGGCTAGAGCCCAAAAAAATACTCGAGATGACCCAAGTTGTAGACAACGGCCCGCAAGTTGTAGACAACGGCCCGCAAGTTGGGACAATGGCCCGCACATTGGGACAACAGATGCTCAAGCCGAGCACGAATCTGAGATCAATCCCTACTCTAAGAATGGATTAAGTGACCGAGCTCCAAGCTAAAAAAATGGGAGCACGGACTTGTAAGTGGCATCTAATGCGACGTGACGAGAATCGTACAACATTAAATGAAATTAAACCGATACAGTACAACATTTAATTAATGTGATTGGACTAGAAGATATCTGCCATCGAGTGCAAAGTGGCTGAGGTCATGCAGTTATTGAAGGAAATCGGGTCAAAGTGAAGATATTTATGGTGATTTGACTGAACATGGTTCAGACCTCCCAACATCACCGTTTACAGGGCAAGTATGGTAGAGCCGTTTTGTAGAGAGGCATGTGAGAAGGAAAAATCATCATGATGTCCTAATAAAAAGGTGCACTCAACTCCATTATAAAAAAGGGGAGTTTCACAAGGGTAAAGGTATGGACATTGTAAAATTCATAGCAAAAACTCTATCAATTTATTTTCTCTCTGTCTTTTACCCATAAAAATAGTTTTAACTTGACCATTGGAGTGGCTTCCAGCAATTAGCTGCCGACCAATTCATGTTTGCTTCTTTTTGCAGTTCCTGGTGTTAAGCCCAAAACTAAGATCCTTAGACAATGTATATGATTTAAGTCCAAAAAAAAAAATTGGACGGACAAGTGCCGAAACAAGCTCTAGATTAAATTTTTTTAATATCGAACAATCGAAAACATAAACCCCGGTATAACTACCAAAGTTAGAATAGGATTATACCTTCAAAATATAGTTGGTTTGATTTCGTTTACTGCAACAATCTTTAATTAACATGTCACCGCGAATTTTGACTAGCAGTCAATTCACCAATCATTTTGTTGTATTTTCGAATGCCAAGATCACGATTATAGTGTAAGCTACATTCTTTGTTTTCTTCAAAACCCTTATTAACTATACTTGGGTTTTCAGATCGTAGAAACCCTAGTCTTGAAGCCAATTGACTGAATTATGAAACTAGGGTTTATAACTACACTTTTTATATGCTACAGCAGCGACCTGTGGAGTAAATAAGACGTGAGCTCCTAATTTAACTATAGAATCCTACCTCAACCCAAAAATAATTTTATAAAAATAGAAATTATAATTCATTCCACTGAAAAATTATAATGCACTCCCAGCCTTATTTTTAAAATTGAATTATTCGAACTCCTGTTATTAAATGCTTATTTATTCTTTTTCACATTAAAAGTACAAATACCAACCGATTAATTTAAATTACTGACATTTTTATTTAATCGTGTGACACCTGGACAGCTTTGTGGTTGTGTTCATGGATGATTTCCTTATTTATTTACGCGTGAGAGAGATGCATGTGACACCCCGTTCCCCAGGCATGTCAGGACATATGTAACTATAAATAAAGGACAAATGCTAGCCGAACATTCATAGATATACAAGATAGTTACTACATCATTAACAGTTTAGAGATTTTTCAAAATACTTAATAAGTAAAGTCATCCAGAAAACTTAACAAAAGTTACAACATGTCTGTGGAAAAACTGAACAAAAAGATCAAAAATAAATATTTTGCGTCTTTAAATTGCGTCATTGGGGTCAACCTGCTCCTGCCACTCTCCCCCTTCTTCGTAGTTTCCTTCCTCAACGAGCACGTCTTCCTCAAACGGTTCTCCTCCTTAACCTGTGGCACGTATGCCATGAGCCGGAGCCTAGAAGCAAATACCTTAAACTGTCTAACAAACTCACGACAAGATATTCTACAATACATATCGTACAACACCCAATACAAAGTTAAGGGAACATAGATATAAGCAAGTTATTATTTTCAACAAGATGAGCACATATAAGAACCGAAATGTGAGTGCGTGATGCAGATAATGTAGGACGCAATACTGTTAAGATTAATATTTTTAAAAAATGATTATCGGTAAAAAATTAATTGGACGGGCAAACGCCAAAACGGGATCCGGATAAAAATTTTGACGTTGAACGATAAAAAATAAACATGTGCAACCAAAGTTAATTTAGAAGAATACCTCTTGTAGATCTAATCTTCAACTACGACTTGATTCCGAGTTGAAGCTCAAGTCAGATCTTTTACTATATTCTCTCACGCGATCCTTGAACGTAGGGTAGACTACGATCCTCCGAGAACTCGTACCAGCAGAACCCCGATATATTTAAGTCTTAAAAGACAAAAATAATATCATAATAATAATGATATATGAACTATCAATCTCAAACTGGTTCAGCATACCCGCGTATATATAGGGTTACAACAGGAACCTGGAGAGTAATTATGAGTTAGACTTCCAGTAGAACACAAACACCTACCAGCGATTTCTGTAATTAAAGAAAGATGCATAGCGGTATCTGCAATTATGAAAAATCAACAGCGATTTCTACAATTTTCATAAAATACTGAATTACAGTTCACACCACTAAAGAACTATA
>JAUMHN010072230.1:0-26478 GCA_032360265.1 Heliamphora ciliata
ACATACATTGCTCATAAAGATTCTCATAAAATGAAAAATTAATTTTATTAAAAAATAAAATTAAATACTAAAAACATAGTTTTTAGTATACCAACACTAACAATCTTCTACTTATACTCAAAACCAAGCTGCCATACATCTGACTCTCATGCCCTCTATATAACTATCAAAAATCTTAGCCGGTAAACTCTTTGTAAAGGATCTGCAAGGTTGTCTCCTGATGTAAGCTCTTTGTCTAAGTGGAAATCTGAGTCTGTGTAACCCAAAGGTACTAGACTATCTGCCTGGTAAATCAACATATAATCCTTAGTTCTTTTCTAGTACTTGATTATATATTTTACCGCAGTCCAATACTCATGCGCTGGATTAGACTGATATCTACTAACCATGCCAACGACAAAGCAGATGTCGGGTCTAGTGCAAAGCATAGCATACACAAGGCTTTCTACTGTCGAAACATAAGGAACCGCCTTCATCTTCTCTATCTCATCAGGTGTCTTAGGACACTAATCCTTGGATAGAGTGATTTCATGTCTGAAAGGGAGAAACCCTTTCTTGGAATCCTGCATGCTAAAACGCGCAAGGATATCATCGATATACTTGCTTGTGATAAGTTTAACATCTTTTTCAACCTTACATCAATCAGTTTGTAGTAGTCTTTATAGACGACATCTAATGGTATTTGAGAACCGAGGAGGAGCACGAACAACATCTAAGGATTCTCTTGTAGAAGTTGAGAAAATCATAACTCTATGCTAAGACCAGCAAGTGCGAGTTTTGGTTGCATGAAATGAAATTTTTAGGCCACGTAGTGTCTAAAGAGGGAATAGCCATAGACCCAGCCAAAGTCGAAGCTGTTTTGGAAAGGAAACCACCCGAAAACGTCTTTGAAGCTCGTAATTTTTTAGGATTAACCGAATATTACCAGAGATTTATTCAAGATTTCTTGAAACTAGCACAACCAATGACAAGGTTAACATAGAAAGGAGTGAAATTTGAATGGAATGATATGTGAGACCCGGAACCCTTTCTTTTTGAGTTATTTATATGCATGACGCGTTTCTTTTTTAGTTATTTTTGGTCACCAAAAGTGTATTTTCTTGTAGTGTTTATAAGTTGTTATAAAATCTGATGCCATAATTCATACTATTCAGTCAGTGATTAGGTGGTTAAGGTTTTCACGTTATTTGAAAATTCTAAGACTGATCAAAAAAGTTTCGATAAATTGAAACCTACACTTTATTCGTGTCTAAAATTCAGGAATACAGCAGGAGGCTTGTGTTGAAAATTTGACTAGAAGTCAAAAAATTGCGACAGATCATTTACTGAAATTGTTACAACAGCCGAAATCATCTAATAAGATTTCGAAATGTATACTCTTAAAACTAACTTTTGGAGTATTTACTAAGTTTTATTTTGATTGTTTGATATCAAAAATTTTAATCTGAAACCAATTTTGACGTTTGTTCATTCGTATATTTTTTTGACTAAAATAATAAATATAATCTTAGGATCTTAGTAGTTTGCCCTAAAAATTGATATCAGAGACATCTTTGTATATGATTTTATCATGGGTTGGGTAGATTTAGATTATGGTAACTCGATTTTGGAGGCAATCTAATCCCGACTTTTAATGATCATTATTTATTTTGCATATTTAATTTCATGGTTTGAATGATGATTATTAAATAATTTTTTTAACAATAAAGCTATGTACACCGCCAACCCACACCGTCTGGTGCACCGCATGCATCTTGTGGTCTTGTATTTGTTTGAAAATTAGGAACTCTGCATTACTTTGGTTTTGATTTGTGATTTTTTATTAACTTTTTTTACTTTAGGCTCATCCTAATAAAAAATAAAAAAGTAAGAAATTTAAAAATAATAAATTTTACTAAAAATAACAAGAGTCTAAAAATATAATAATTTGATCAAATATTGACAATTTTTTTATTAAATATAAATAAGAGTAGTTTTAGTATAAATCTTAGGGATAATTACATTTACCTCTCCTGAGATTTAAGCTTATTACAAGGACCTCCCATGTGGTTTCTGAAATTACACTAACCTCCCATAAGATTTAATTTTTAACATCAATTGTACCCAATTGCACCCAATTGTTACATTTTCGAACAAATTTTTATGATCCATTCCGTTCATTACGTAGAACTTGTCGAGTTTGTTTAAAATGTGAAAATTTAGATTCATCCGATATCTGTAGTTAAGTGATTGAATAAGATCTTCTAATAAATAAATAAATAAAAATTATTCAATCACTTAGTTACAGATGTCGGATGAATTTAAATTTTCACATGCTAAACAAATTTGACGAGTTCTACGTAATGAACGGATTGGATTATAAAAATTTGTTCGAAAATGTAGCGGTTGGGTGCAATTGGGTGCAATTGATGTTAAAAATTAAAACTTATGCGAGATTAGTATAATTTCAGAGACCACAGGGGAGGTCCCAATAATAAGCTTAAACTTTAGGGGAGGTAAGTTTAATTATCCCTAAATCTTATTATCAACCGATAGTAGAATTTTAATTTTAGTCCCATGCGATAAGTGATATATTTATCGGTTCATAAAATTAACTTTTCATAAATCTTATTATCAACTGATAATGGAGTTTTAATTTTACCGCTTGGTGCACCGCATGCGAGTTGTGTCTGCTTGGAAATTAGAAACTCTCTATTAGTTTGGTTTTGGTTGATAAATTGTGATTTTTTATTATTATGTTTTACTTTAGACTCATTCTAATGAAAAAAAATAAAAAAATAAAAAATAAAAAAATAATAAATTTGACTAAAAACGATAAGAGCTTAAAAAATATAATAATTTGATCAAATGTTGACAAAATTTTTATTAAATATAAAAAAAAAGTCAATAAACCCCGATTTGGCATCTTTAAAAAGTTAATTTTTTTAATTTAAAAAGGTAGTTGGTTTTTAAGTTAGGCTGTTTGGTATCTCTATGAAATCTACTATTTTTTTTTTTAGCAAAAAAATTTATACACATTCTATACGCTCTAACTTATTTTTTGAAATGAAATAAAATAACTATTGACAATTTTTATACAATATTTCGAGTTTTTGGGTTACTCAATATTACAAATCACTTCTAACAATACTTTATTAGATAGGGTATTCAACGAGTGACAACATTGACGGGCTTAAATAGTTTCTCTTTGAAGCATATTAAATACAAAAAAAGCTCGAAAGCTCAATTCATGTGGAACAAGAATTGTCAATAATTATTTTATTTCATTTTGTAAAATAAGTTAGAGTGTATATACTTTTTTGCTCAGAAAAAAAAATTAGTTGACTTTATAGAAATGCCAAATAGTCTTAACTTAAAAACTAACTTTAAAAAAAAGTTAACTTTTTATAGATGCTAAATCAGAGTTTATTAACTTTATTTATAAAAAAATTTAAAGATTAATCATTTTTTTAAACCTCATAAAAGATTAAGTCCCACAACTTTTATTTTAAGAAATTTAATCCTATCAAATTTGGAATAATTATATTATGTCTAATTTGTTCTATTTAAGAGTTAATTATTCATGTTTTGGATAAACGGAAAAATTAAAATGATATATTTATCAAGCCATCATAACTGTTGTGAATGAGAAGTGATACATTTTTATTTAACTAATATCTTAGTTTTATGAACAGATAAATGTATTACTTATCGAATGGAACAAAAATTATGAAAAAAGTTGCTATATGATTAAAACTCTATTATCAGTTGATAATAAGATTTATACTAAAATTACTTTTATTTATATTTAATAAAAAACTTGTCAATATTTGATCAAATTATTATATTTTTTGGACTTTTGTTATTTTTAGTAAAATTTATTATTTTTAAATTTTTTACTTTTTTATTTTTTTATTAGGATGAGCCTAAAGTAAAAAAAAAATTAATAAAAAATCACAAATCAAAACCAAAGTAATGCAGAGTTCCTAATTTCCAAACAGATGCAAGACCACAAGAGGCATGCAGTGCACCAGGCGGTGTGGGTTGGCGGTGTACATGGTTTTATTGTTTTTTTAACCACGAGAGTTGATCGTGGTAGATTGATTGCTAACTCTTAGAAGGCATATGATTAATGTAAAACTAATTATTCTTTGGTTTTTTTGTTTTTGTATTTTTTTTTGTAGTAAAAAAAAAAATATGGGAAGAACAATTGAAGAACAAGTTGCGGCAATCCCAAGCGGCGCAACGGGCAGAGTCCTTGGAAAGTGTTTGCCGAAGCTTTATTCATGGTATTATCATGGTTTGGATGTTTGATCTAGCCACATGAGTCTTGTATTATGAACCTTGAATCCACGTGTAATCCAAATTAAGCTTCATGGGATTATTGAAAAGCATAATCCAACACAGCAAGGAACGGTGCATGAACCATGAATAAAGCAACATGCCAAACGGTCCATTGGAATTATCATGATCCTTAATTCTAATAAAAATTGGAATTCCCATGGGATGCCATTTCATGAATCCATGGTGATTAATTCTCCACCGTATGGTTATCATCTTAGAGTTTTTTTTTTTTTTGCTTTATTCATGCTTGAAGAATTATCATTCTTGGGCCACGTGTTACATTCTTGGAATGCCTCAGAAGCTATTATCCATGGCTAAACGGTGAATTCCAAAAGGCCAAGAAGCTGCGGCAAAGTGGAATACACGTGAATGGGATTATCATTGGTGATGGAATTACAAAGCAATTTAATTCCAACCGGTCCAGGCGCAGCAAGCATGCTGCGACAACGTGAAGTGCACTGCACGCATGCGCGAGCGGGTGGCACAGTGCACGTAGCGGCACGACGTGGTGGGGTAGTGGTGGTGCGTGATCACGCGGTGGTGGTGACTGTATTTCAGTAGAACTGTGACTTGTAGTAGTTGAATATTATAAAGTTTCTAGTTGATTGCAAAGTTGTGACATGATCAGAAGACTATAATTCTAATTATGACAGGATTGCAAATTTTTTTGATGAACAATAATACTTTGATTAAAGAGTTTTAGACAGACCATAAAAATCAAAATTTAATGTATTTATTTATTAATTTAAATGCATGGATACTTTTATTTTTGTTTATTTATTCTATTTAGTTTTAATTAATTCTGGTTAATTCAAAATTAATTTTTTGTGATGAAAAAATAAAACAAAATATTTCTTAATTAAAATAATTTTTTCTTAAAAGAGAAAATTTGGAAATTTTATTTTATTACATTAAAACACATTTATGATGATTTTTTTAAAAATCGAATATCATAGAAAAACGTGATGGTTAATTTCGAATTTTTTGAATTAATTAAAAGAAGTTTAATTTTAATAAATTAATTTTTTCGAAATATGTGTAACGGAAAATAAAATAAAATTCTTTGTTTTTTATTTAAAATTATTTTTTAAATAAATAACATTTAAAAATTTTATTTGTTATACATAAAAACACGTAAAAATGGTTTACAAATTGAAATCTTTTGCAAGATGTGGTTTTCAAAAATTATAAATTTATTTTAATTAAACATATTTTATAACCCTAAAAAATATTTTAAAAAATAAGTGGCTGAGGCAATTTATTCACTGATAAATTCCACGGTCTCCATCGCTAGTTCGTAGGTAATGCAATTCATTTTGCATGTTGGCATTAGGATCTTCCTCCCCATCGAGCAGAATTAATTACGGGATCACCATTACGGATCTCTTTTAGAAAATTTTTTAGATAATTGTTAGTTTGAATCACTTCTCCATATGAAGAGTTCATTATGAAGCAATTGATTCGGAATTAAGTGATGGTTTCACTTAACTATAAATAATAGTATTCTCTTCATCTGAGCCACTGCTAGTACTTATTAAACTGAAACTTTACTTGGCAAGGTCTATTGCCTAAATAGTAAAATTAATAAAAATTAGCCTGCCTAGACAAATGATGAGTAGTAGACGTCCTTCCCATCGATGCATGTTATTCATGGTGTTTCAAACTGCTAGCAATTTTTTTTAAATGGTTGAGGGAACCGATTTTAAAATAAAATTTAAAATTTTTGCGTATTATAATTAATGGTTATAATTATGTGATTCTCAGGATTAAAATGGCTTTTAGTCTACTCGTGGCTATACTCAAAGAAAACAAACTTACGGGTCCTAATTATGTTGATTGTTAAAGAAATCTGGATATAGTTTAAACTGCCAATCATATTCTTAGAAAGCCAAGAAATGTATTTATTTTTTAAAAGGGATCTTCCTATAAGCCGAAAGGTAAAAAGAAAAAAAATGTTCAAAAACAGGGTGACACGATTTTCAAAGTAATTAGTGGGCCATGTTCTGGTGTGAAAAAGTCGAAAGGCATATGTTTTCACTACAACTAGACACGGCACTGAAAAATGCAATGTCTAGTTTATCTTAGCAAGAAGAACAACAATGGTAATTTATGTTCATTAGTTGTAGAAACATATTTAGTGGTATTATATATCGGTCTTGGTGTGTAGATATGTGAGCCACTAATTATGTCTGTAATTCATTGTAAAGGTTTCAAAAAACCTGACAACTCAGTAATGAAATGATTTATTTGCACAGTGATGGGAAGATTTATCTGTACATGGGTAATAATACAAGGGTGACAGTAGTTGTAGTCGGAGATATCACTCTCAATTTTAGTAGAGATCGAGTTTTAATATTGAGAGATTGTCTTTGTATACCTTCTATTATAAAGAATTTAATTTATATTTCTAGATTGGTTAAAGACGGATATTTAATTTATTTTAATAACTCTGTGGTTATTAAGGATAATAAACGGTTTATCTATTCTAGTACATTAGTGGATGATCTTTATGTTATTACTCCTATCTTTCCTACACTATAACTGAATGAGAATAATATATCTAATTCACCATTTAAGAGAAATCAACATTCTTTAATGAACCAAATGCATATTTGGCACTTAAGTCTAGGTCATATTAATCTGAAAATGATAAATAGACTAGTTGACGATTGACCTTTGAGTTCATTAGAAGTTGAGGCACTTCTAGTTTATGAATCCTACTTAGAGGGTAAGATGACTAGGAGGCTGTGTTCGGCTAAAGGCTATAAAACTAAAAAATCGTTGGAACTGGTTCACTCTAACTTATGCGGATCAATGACTATTTAGGCTAGAGGAGGTTTAAAGTATTTTATCACTTTATTGACGATTACTTAAGGTATGAAAACATTTAATTGATGCACCCAAAGTCTAAATGCTTTGAGAAACTCAAAGCATTTATGGCGAAAGCGGAGAAGCGTCTAGAAAAATGTATCAAGACACTTCGGTGTAACCGTGGTGGCAAATACCTCTTTGGAGAGTTTAAAAATTATTTATCAGAGGAGGTGATTACATCCTAGTTGACTGCACCAGGTACTCCATAGCAGAATGGTGTAGGAAAAATAAAAAATAGAACTCTTATGGAGATGGCGAGATTTATGATGAGTTATTAAGACTTGATTTGTTTTGGGGATTTCCATTAGACATAGCAGCTTATATTCTAAACTTGGTACCTTCTAAGTCAGTACCTTCTGCCCCTACAGAATTGTAGACTGCGTGCAAACCTAGTCTAAGACATATTCGAATTTGGGGGTATCCAGCACACGTGCTGAAAGAGAACACGGATAAGTTAAAATAAAAAATAGAAGTCCATTTTTTTGTTGGATATCCCAAGGGAATGAAAGGTGATTTATTTTATATTTCTAAGAATCAGAAGATCATTGTCAATGCCAATACCCGATTCTTGGAAGAGAATTATATAATGGACCACAAGCTCAAGAGTAAAATTATTCTTGAAGAGTTTAGAGAAAATACTAGTAGTACAGTAGAAGTGCCACGGGGAGGTGTCATCGATATCCCATTGCATCGTTATAGTGGAAGAATTATCGGGACACATGTAAATCCTGAACCAAATCAGGGTGCTATCATTAACATGCCGATTTCACAACCTGAGGAGCATGTGGGTAATGGTACACATGATTCAGAATTAGCATAGCGTGTTACTACTAGTACACAGAAGTAGGAAGTGCCTCGTCGTAATGGGAGGGTTGTTCGTCAGTCGATCAATATATGTTATTGGGAGAGTCTTTTGATAGGATCCTAGAAAAATTGGATACTGAACCCTGTAATTACAATGAATCACTTTAAGATAAAGATGCAGATTTATGGCAAAGGATTATGAATTTAGAGATGGAGTTTTTGTATTCTAATCAGGTCTGAAAAATTATAGAACCACCCGAACGTATAAAACCCATCGAATGTAAGTGGATCTATAAGAGAAAAAGAGGAGCAGATGGGAAGGTGGAAACCATCAAAGGTAGGCTCTTTGCAAAATAGTTTACTCAGAAAGAAGGGATCGATTTTGAGGAGACCTTTTTGCCGGTAGCCATACTTAAATCTATCTGGATTCTTTTATCCATTGCGGATCATTTCGATTATAAAATTTGGCAAATGGACATCAAGAGAGCTTTTCTTAAAGGAAGTCTTAACGAGTGTATCTATACAGTACAACCAGATGATTTCATAGCAAAGGGCCAGAAGCACATGTTATGCAAGTTTAAGAGATCCATTTGTAGACTTAAACAGGCATCTAGGTCTTGAAATACTAAGTTTGATCAGGCCATTAAGTTTTATGGTTTTGATCACAGTCCCGACAATCCTGTGTGTACAAGAAGAGTGATGGAAGCATTGTGGTATTTCTAGTAATTTACGTGAATGATATCTTGCTCATAAAAAATGATGTGGAAGTGTTATCTTCAGTGAATGTACGGTTATTCGACCAGTTCGATATGAAAGACTTGGGAGAAGCTAGTCATATCCTTAAGATCAAGCTTGTGCGAGATCAAAAATAGAGGATGTTGGGCTTATCACAAGCTACTTATATTGATATAGTCGTTACTCATTTTAGTATGCAGGATTCCAAGAAATGATTTTTTTCTTTTAGGCATGAAATCACTCTATCTAAGGATCAGTATCCTAAGACACATGATGAGATAGAGAAGATGAAGGTGGTTCCTTATATTTCGGCAGTAGAAAGCCTCATGTATATTATGCTTTACACTAGACTTGACATTTATTTTTCCATTGGCATGGTTAGCAGATATTAATCTAATCTGGGGCTGGAGTATTAGAGAGCAGTAAAACATATAATCAAGTACTTAAAAAGGACTAGGGATTATATGTTGGTTTATCAAGAAGGTGGTCTAAAACCTTTGGGGTACACAAACTCGAATTTTTAGTCAGATAAGAATTCCCGAAAGTCTACCTCGGGATATGTGTTTAACTTGAGAGGTGGAGCCATAAGTTGGAGGAGTATCAAGTCGTCCTGCATTGCTGATTCCACCATGGAGGCCAAGTACGTGGTAGCTTTTGAAGCAATCAAGGAGGCCATTTGACTTAAGAACTTCCTGTTGGATTTAGATGTGGTGCCTTTAGTACAGTTGGCTATTACTATTTATTGTGATAATAGCAGAGCGGTTGCTAACTTGAAAGAACCAATAGCCCACAAGAAAGGAAAGTACATCGAGCATCAATATCACTTGATATGAGAGATTATACAGAGAGGTGATGTTGCGTGACTAAGATTGTATCAGGAGACAACGTTACAGATCTTTTTACAAAGAGCTTACCAGCTAAGACTCTTGGCAGTCTTATAGAGGGCATGCGAATCAGATGGTTGGCAGCATGATTTTGAGTATAAGTGGGAGATTGTTAGGATCTTATACTTGAAATCATGGTTTTTATTTTAGTATTTAATTATATTTCTTAATAAAATTAGTTTTTCATTTTATGAAAATCTTAATAAGCAATGTATACATTTTTTATTTGATTAATGTTGTGCATGTCTTTAATTCTACTTAGTATTTAATCTGGTGTGTAGAGTTTAGTTCACACATGGAAGACCAGATTATCGATTCTTATAGAATATAGGTTTTCAATCACAGTTTAAATGGAATTGGACAAACCATCGGTACGACTGTAGCACAATATTTTAGTAGATCTGTCTTAATTACGGGGAATAGCAATTATCTCGACAGTTGTTCTGACTTATTGCGCTAGTATACTTTGTGTGTATTGAACAGCACCAAGTTGGGGTATTTAATTTTATACTGACTTTATAAATTAATTTACACCATATGATTATTATGAGTGCTTATGCTCTTAATCCCGAATTAATTATTATTTGCGTATATTTAATATTTGTTGTTTTGATTCAATAGAGAGTGCATCTTGTATAGGTCAATAATCACGATGAGTTGGATAGCGATATTAAGTTTATGGTGAATATTAATTATTTACGAAATTCACGTCCCGAAAATACAGGATTGATGTTACCCCCTTAAGAAAATTTATAAGTTTTGAACGAGCTAAACCATGCAGGTGAATTTTATAACCCGACAGTCAAATAATTTAAGCGGAAAGGCTTAAGAAATTTTTGAAGAAGTCAATTAATAATAATTATCCGTAATTTAATTTAATCGACGGGTATCTGTAATCTTAATATGGGAAGAATAAATAAGCATTTAATAACATGAGATCGAATACTACAGTTTTGAGAATAAGGTTAGTGTTCAATTATGATTCTTTAATTGAATGAATTATAATTTATATTTTTATGAAATTACTTCTGGGTTGTGACAGGATTTATAATTATACTAGAAGTCCATATCTTATTTACTCCACAAGTCCCTGCTATAGCCTATTTATATACTGTTATAAAACCTGACACCATAATTCATACTATTTAGTCAGTGATTAGGTGGCTAGAGTTTCCACGTTATTTGAAAATTCTAACATTAATCAAGAGGGTTTTGAAGAACATAACAGATCAAAACTCACACTTTGTTCTTGTTTAGCATTCGTAATACAACAGAAGGCTTATGTCGAAGATTTGACTAAACGTCAAAAACTGTGGTGGATTGTTGACAAAAAATTGCTGCAGCAATCGAAATCGTCCAAACAAATTTTGAAAGGTATAATCCTAAAACTAACTTTAGGAGTAGTTATCGGGTTTTATTTTGATAGTTCGATATCAAAAGTTTTAATCTGGAGCCAGTTTTGGAGTTTTCCTGCCCGAATATTTTTTGACTAAAATCATAGAAATAATCTTAGAATCTTAGTAGTTTGCCCCAACAACTCAGACGACGAACATTTTCACGAGGACCTTCTAGCACATTTTCAAATCGCGAAGCAGACCCTTTCTTGGTGTTACGGCTTAGAATGTCTGCCAACATTCGCGTTTAATAAGTTTTGAAGATTAAGACCCCCGACTACAAAAATGGATAGTAAAGACTCATTCAACCAACTACGTTTTATTCAAAAGCACCCTTCCATCAACGATCTATAGTCGTAGACAATAGCTTTGGACCAAGAGACTCATGACACCACCTTACAACAGAATTTAAACTTCTCTAGACTAGCTCATAGTTGACCCACCCATCCGAGGAACTAAGGAGCAAAGAGTTATACTGCCAGTAGGAAAACGAAAGATGAGAGACAATGTCTACCTTAAAACATTTGACTTACTATGCAAGAGAAGGAGGTATGTCCACACGCATCGGTACTCATGCTTACATTTCTCATCAAAATGTTGGAATTCAGATTCCGCCATCATTGCCTAAGAACGAAGAATCTTGACTACGACAATGAACGCTTGGAGTCTGATGAAGATTTAATCACCAAGCCACAACAGGTTACATAACTAGATAATTACCACCGCCATACCTCTGGTCACATTCATGATTAACCACCTAAGAAGCGATCCAGTCATTGTAGGAGACACTCAAACCCTATATACCAACACGTTAAGGCTAAATGCCAGAAGTAAGGAGGAACACTACAACCCTTTGAAAAATTGGAGTGGAAATGGAAGCAAGTGACTATAGACTTCGTCACTAGACTACTGAAATTGCCTCAAGAACACGGCGACATCGGGGTTATAGTGGATCACCCGACCAAGATTGCTTGCTTCCTACCAGTTAGACCTCGTGACACGTCAGTGACTTCATGCCGAAAGTACCTCCGTGAGATTTAACACCTACGCGAGTTCTCTACCTTTATTGTACTTGACCGAGGCCCGCGTCTCACGCCACGTTTCAAGTAGAGTTTATAGGCAACCTTAGGAATAGATACCTCAGTACCGCATCTCACCTTCAAATAAACAGACAGTCCAATTGCACAATTCAAACCAATGAAGGCATGTTAATAGCCTGCGTAATGGAATTTAAAAAGAAGCTAAGAAGGATATCTATCTTTGATCAAAGTCCACCCACAATAATAGCTACCAAGCCAACATTTGCATGCAACTATATGAAGTTTTGTTTGAACAATACTGCGAGTCATCAATGTGTAGAATAGAAACTGGAGAGACTAATAGGTAGGACCAGATCAAGTTGGAGAATTTTGTTGACCAACGAAGTGAGACCCCCAAGTCCAATATAGAAAATCGCATGGAGTCTAGGAAAAGAGATACTATCTCAATTACCCCATTAAAACTAGGAATTATACAAAGGCGCTAGCCTTAATAAGAGTGTAGTTAGTAGCCATGCGCTAACAGTTTTGTGATTCTCGTGAAATCTGCAGTAAGGACGATAGGATCTTTTCAGATAAAAATTTTCGTGGCAATGAACGTGTTGTGTGGCATGCCTTTACCTTATATGTAGAACCAACCTTATCGATAGTTTAATGATCATTCTCTTTTTCTCTTTCTACAAGATGGTGGGATGAAGATAAAATTAAGGATGCTCTATGAAAGTAATTGGACCTAGAGATGAAATGGATGTTCCGAGCCTAGCCCATATTTTGCAAGACATAATGGCCAGCGTAGACCAATCACAAGAGAAGGCACCACAGGAAGGGGCATGATACTTGTCAGACCTACGAATGTAGAATGTCCCGACGTCCAAGGGGAGGGCCAATTCCAGAGTAATAGAAGTTTGGATCAAAATAATGAAACAACAGTAAGTAGCGGCAAAGGCTTGTTATAGGTGCAACCAACCAAGGTATAGGATGTCACATTGCCCACTAAGAAGTGGAGAAGATAACCAAGGAAGGCCACGAAGGAACAACAAAAAGTTCATGCACTCAGAGTCTTACTGTGACACCCCATTCCCTGGGCATGTCAGGACATATGTAACTATAAATAAGGGACATATTCTATCAGAATGTTCATAAATACTTAAGGTAACTATTACATCATTAATGGTTCAGAGATTGTTCAAAATACTTAGTAAGTACAGTCATCAGAAAGCTTAACAAAAGTTACATTATGTTCGTGGAAAACTGAACAAAAGATCAAAAGTAAATAGTCTACATCTTCAAACTGCGTTGTTGGGATTATCCTACTCTTGCCACACTCCCCTTTCTTCAAAGTCTCCTCCCTCAAAAAATGCGCCTCCCTCGAACTGTTCTTGTACTTCACCTGTGGCATAAATGCCATGAGCCGGAGCCAGAAGCAAATTCCCTAAACCGTCTAACAAATTCATGACAAGATATTCTACAATACATATCGTATAACACCCAATGCAAAGTTAAGGGAACAAAGATATAGGCAAATTATCATTTTCAACAGGATGAGCACATATAAGAACCGAAATGTGAGTGCGTGATGCAGATGAATGCAATGCGAATACCCAATCCTAAGCACTTCCAGAACAGTATCATGAATTCCAAGCCGGGAATTACAGAGTAGACTTGATGGGAATTTGACCGCTAAACATCTTCTTGCTCGTTGCGAAAGGTAAACGCTCGCCTTGGTTTCATGCCTTAGCCATTTTACTCAATGGCAACGGCATGGGGAAGCTAGTTTCATCTTTATTACAACCCGTCCATCCTTATTCCAAGTTCTCTAGCCAAATTACTTGCGCACAAAATCCACCTTAAGTACAAGAATGATCCTTTGGCGCCAACCCAAAGTCTAAATTACCAAAATCGGGCTTCCCGTGTACAATTAATCATGGCATGGCGCATAAACATGGTAGGGCACATAGCACAACTTGTCAAAGCATCAAGTACAATAATGCGAAGCATAACCACAATTTAAGCGACATAGAGACGAATCATTGGTATGAATTCATTTCATCAAAAGCATTATTTTCATACACTAGTTACTCACAAATTTCATATAAAATTCACATACGCAAGTCTCATAAGTAACACACCATTTGAACACTTAGCCAATTTTAAGTACAAGTTTAATTGCTAGTTTTAAAGTTACGACAGCGTTTTGAGGTACTTAGGCATTGATTTAATTTCTAAAATTTTAACAACAATTAGATAAAAATATTTTCTATAACTTTTATGTTTATCACTAATGTCAGTTCCGAAAGTAAAATGGTTATTTATTTTATTTTAGTAAAAATGGTTCAGCAATTTACAGAGAAATACATAAGAATTGAGCCTCTGTTGGCCACTATTTTGGGGCATCAATTCACGGGATATGGCTCTGATTTCTGGTGGGGTTCTAGTTTAAGGTGTCCCATACAAATTTAATGTTTTGAGCTAGGGCAAGTTATTTGGAAAACATTGATTTTGGTCAATCTATAAAAGGGTTCAATCAGCCTAAAAAGGGTTTTCAGAGTGTGTTTTTAACAGAGAATGTTTAAAATATTTGGTGCATCATTCGAGGGTATTTTGGGCTGATATATGCTCAGTAACTAGTTTAATATGTTAGCTACAAAGTTCATGTTTACCACTTATGTATTTGGCTTCAAAAAAATTAGGTTTTAAGTCTCACAAAAAGGTGTGACAGAGAGGTCTGTCAGTCACTGAACCTTAACAGAGACTTTGAGAAGTGTTTTGACCCATCAAGACTTTATATTTTTGGCTCATTTTTGGTGAACAGAAATATAAATGTATCCTATACAACTTTTATGTTTTGATCTAAGCTCTGTTTTTGCTCTAACTTAAAGTTTTTAGTTCTGCAACTTAGAGTGGTCAAGATCTGACACTCTTTGAAAATAATGAGATATCTCGAGTTCTACTCAACGAAATTACTTCAAACCAATTTTGTATGAAAGAGAACTCAAAAATATGAATCTGGACACAAACATCACTTTAAGAACATTTTTCTACATTTAGTTATGGTATTTTAAAGTCGATGGCAGAAAGTGGGTAAGTCCAGAAAATCAGGCTACTTAGGGTTTTGCTTGCTTAGCTTATGTTATGTAGATTTTTGACATGTTTTCTTTGCATGCATGTTGTAAAATCACATAAACCAAAAGTCCAGAACATCGTTAGGCCATAAAACTCAAAGATACACACATGAAAATACATACAAAGCTTACCTATACATAAACAGTCCCTAAATCACTCCTACGACGCCTTTTTGACTCATTCTTCGTTTTATCTTCTTAGGGTTTGTTATAGAGATGGATTGAGGGGTGTCTTAGGGGAGAATATCATAGGTTTTGAAGGAGTTTCCTACTTTGTTGGATGCTCAAATGGTTGTAAGAGAATAGTACTTAGCTTCAATGCTCCTTCTTGATCCTTTCCTCCTTCCTTTTTCTTTCTTCTTTCTTCTTCTCTCCTTCTTCTCTCTTAGAACATTTAGATAATTTTTGTAGTATGTCTCTCACCTCTCTCAGCCAAAAAATGGAGAATGGAAGGGGTGATTGGTGTGTTATTTATAACAAAATTACAATGGAGACATAATTATTACATATAAATATAATTTTTGAATTTTCTCAATTCTCATTAGTTGCATGGGAGGTGGGAGGGGCTTGAATTATGAAAAATCAGATTTGGCGCAGGTGAATTTCGGCCATGCAATGTTTGGGAGACTAAAAAGCTGATTTGGGAGTTAATTTGGGTTTTAATTTATATTTTGGTGCATTTTTGTGTATATAAATGCATAAAATAATCATTTTATGTACCTAAATCTACTAAAACCTATTATATTAATGTATTTATAATTTAATTTAGTCTTCCCATAATTTATCATAATTTTGATGGCAATTAAACAAATAAGTGTAGACTTTTAAGTTAAATTAAGCTAGTTTGACTAGAATTGACTTTTTGACTTATTTATTGTGTAGAGATTTTAAATAATTATTTGTTTGCTTTTGTTGAGCTATATTATTATATTATTATATATATTACTTGTATAAAAAGTATTGGATCAAAATAATACTTAATTTAAACATCTTTTCTCATTTTTAAGCTTAAAAAGGCAAAAAGTAGCTTTTTGGACACAAATTCCTAGGTGGTCGGCCATGCAAGGGAATTTTGGTCATTTTTGTTGTTATTTTATAGTTTATTAATTAATTGTCTATAAATATCTAATTTTGGGTGTTCATGTGTCAAATTTTGAATTTTTAGGACTTTTTGCTGTATTAGGGGTAAAATGGTCATTTTACCTTAATTATGAAAATTTTTGATTTTTGATTTAATATTTTATGTTATTTACTTAATTTAAGCTGTTCTGAGACTTTTCTAAGTGTTAGGGCTTTGCCTATGAGTATTTGGTCTCTTTTAGGATTTTCAGGTTAAAATTAAGGTTTCGTGTCACTTTGGGTTTCACGAGCTAATTAGGGTTTCTCTTGTTTATGTAGCGACATAGGTTCTCATTATCTGTCCGTCGCTAATATTAGGATTTGGGCTTAGATCGTTCCGCGAGTAGTTACAGTCCGGGCTGTTACAACTAGGATCTGGGTTGGGTTGTTACATTCTAGGTGGTTACTACTAGGGTCCGGACTGGGGTGTTACACTTACCCACAAGATTGTAAAAAGGAACAACTAGGAAAAAGGGAGACAAACTCAATAATCTGTTTTAACTACAACAAGCCCAGACAAAAAATGTTTAGAATCCCACTAGCAAGGGGAAGGAACTACAACAACCGTTGACAAAGACAGGACTACGAAGATCAAACATGACAATTTCAACCAAGAAGGAGTGGTTTGAAAAGGGATGATGTAGCCCAATCAATAAAGCAAAATGGACGGAGTGTTCGCACTTTACGGGGGAGAAAAGAAGTTTTATCGATAATTGGAGGTACGCTCGTATTCGTAAACTCTGGGATATACGTTAGTTTAGTCTTGTTGCATTATTACAAGAGAAGGGTACACTCATAGGAAAAGGCTATTGAGCTAACGCTAGTCAGTAACGCCCACATCATAGGTATGCGACCTGGTCTTTAAAAGTTGTTGTAGCAGTCAGTCTAAGATTCTAGCAAGACAAAATAACCATTATCCAAGGTTGCTAAAAGTATAAGCCCGACCCCATCCACACCCTCAATCGGGAACAACTCGAGTGGATAAGGACGCAACTTCGAAGAGAGCTCAGTAAAGATTCGAAAGAAGGTACTTCGAAAGAAAAGCAATTTTGTTGATAGAAGCTTTATGGCAGTACCACGGAAGTGAGAAAGCTAACTTGAGGATGAGGAGACATAATGCAAGTAAACCATCCCACAACCTTTCACACGAAGAAGTACGAGACAAAATTTTGAGGACAAAATTTATTTTAAGGGGGGAAAATTGTAAGAACCTGGTTCTAAATCCTAGTATTAGCGATGGTGAACCCATACAGTCTTAGATCACTAAAAGGTTAGGAACCCTAATTTGATTCGAAACCCTAGTGACCTAACACCTATGGTGTTGGGATTTTAGATATTTGGAAAAAATAGGGAACTTAAGAGTTATTTGAAAACTTTTAACACCTTAAAAACTTTTAACACCTTTAAAACACTAACTACAGAAAACAAGGGTTCGGGGGTTAAGGTACGAATTGAGGAAGGTGTTAGGCACCCCGTTCACCCAATCGTGAGATTGGCCTCTACTAATTATCATTGGTTCTTAAATAGATTTCTCAAATGCATGCAAATACAGAAAGTGGAGGTAAAGAGGAAACAATCAAAATCAAGTAGTAAAAATAGCATAGCATAGGCATATAAAACACATGCCAAAGAAAGATAAAAACATGAAAAGACGGAATCCTTTATCATAAACATGCAAAATCTATATTAAGGGATACATGATGAAAATCGCAATGGATGAACAAAAATAAAATCATTAAAAGAAGCTAACAAACCCTAATCCGGTTAAATAACACTAATGATGCATTGTAAACGTAACACAGGTTTAAACAAAGGAAAAACAATCCTAAAGATTCAATCATGCTAAAACCACAATATATATTACATACTGAACATGACAGACTATCAACAGAATACTGTAATAGCAAAATTTGGTTACTGGACATGGCAAAAGGTTGTGGCCATAACATTTGAATTTTGCGGTCGCAAGGGAAATGAGGGTAAAGTGTACAGGCACAAGTTTCAATGTTGCAACCATGAGAATGTTAGTGCCATAATGTCACGCTCGTAACATTAATTATTGCGACTGCAAGGAATGTAGGCACTTTTTTTACAAAATTTTAAGAAATAGTGTGTTGGGTGTGAATGTACGATGTATCTACAATATAAAACAAAACGAAAGAACAGAATTCGATTAAGCCTATTTTGATCAAAATTACTATGAAAGCATGAATAGTTCAATACTAGCTGAAGATATTAGAATTGAGCATGCTATCAATGTAACTAATCAAAATCAACCATTAAGCATGTGAATAAGGTAATTAGAACCTGGTGATAACAAATGAAAAGGGAAAAGCATGCAATTCGTAAATTAAAATTCATATTTTAACTCGACCTCTCCACGGGGGTAGAAAATGGGAAGAGGAAAGTGTTGGGGTTACAATAGGAGTACCTATAGCGTGGCATTCCAAATGAATCCTAAATGTCATGGTATGTAGTGATCATCTCTTTAATTGCTGAGAAAGTCCTAATTCCAATACTTCGGGAGGGAAGGATAGTAGTATGAGTTGGCCTGTGAGTCAATAATGTAGCTGAGTGTTGGTGTACTTTCCATCATCCTCTCAAAATCGTACCAAAGCTACGTTTATAAAGAAAATGCCACCCAATGAGATGGGTACATGTTCAAGGCTCGGAATATGGTTGCGGCTGCGACCTTTGAAGGTTGCGACTGTGAGGTTGAAGGTGGCGATCGTGAGGTTTTTTAGGGTTTCGAAGGGTTTCATGTTACGGTTGTGACAATCATGCTTACGGGCGCAAGTTTCAAAGGTTGCGGGTGCAACTATTATGGCTAGTGAACAATTAGGCCGCAATGCTCAAAAGATTGTGGCCTCAAGGTTCAAAAGCTGTGATCTTGTGGTTCGATTTCATAAAGTATTGAATTTGAATCATTTTCCAATGATTGTTTAAAAACATTGCACTTTATCCACTTGGTTTTCATCTTTGTATTCACCCATATAAATCTAAGGTTCAGCGGGGTCAAATTGGAGTGTATACAGTTGCCCCTCATCTTTGACACAAATTGCGCAGCAACGCGTGATGCGACTTATGTCAAAGACCGAAAGACAACATGCATTTGACTGAGCTGTCAATCTTAGGCTAAAAAACACACAACCATTCATATGATGATTGTCGTACTCAAATTTTTATCGTGTTGCTTACATACCCTTTTGCTCGGGATCATACCAAAACATAGTTTCGGCGCAAATGGAAAAGATGCATGATGCAAAACATGATGCAAATAGTAGTAGGTCAAAAGATACCCTAAAGGTCGAGTCAAAACCCAAAGGATCATAAACAAAAACCAATTCAAAGATCGAGCCAAGATCTAAGAAATTCCACTGGATATAAAATAATTAAAAGTATCAAGTCAAGATCCTATAAATTATCTTGATTGGGAAAGCAACACAAATTAATAGGTCGAGTCAAGACCTAAAAATTTGGACAAGTACCAGATAAAAAATAGTTAAAAAGTCCAGTCAATGCTTTAAAACTATTTTTATTGGGAGAAAATCAAAAATTAATAAGTCGAGTGAAGACATAAAAATTTGGACGAGAAAAGGATAAAAAAATAATTAAAAAGTCAACTCAAGATTTTAAAATTATTCTTATTGGAAGAAAATCACAAATTAATAAGTCAAATTAGGGCCTAAAAATTTGGACGAGAACGGGATAAAAAAATAATTAAAAAATCGAGTCAAGATTTTAAAATTATTTTTATCGAGAGAAAATCACAAATTAATAGGTCGAGTCAAGACCTAAAAATTTAGATAGAAACGGGATAAAAAATAATCAAAAAGTCGACTCAAGACTTTAAAATTACTTTTATCAGGAGAAAACCACAAATTAATATGTCGAGTCATGCCTTAAAAAATTAGATGAGAACGGGATAAAAAACAATTAAAAAGTCAACTCAAAAATTTAAAACTATTTTTATCCGGAGAAAAGCACAAATTAATAAGTCGAGTCAAGATCTAAAAATTTGAACGGGAGCAGGATTAAAAAAAATTAAAAAGTAGAGTGACGACTTTAAAACTATTTTTATCGAGAGAAAACCATAAATTAATAAGTCGAGTCAAAACTTAAAAATTTGGATGGAAACGTGATAAAAAATAATTAACAAGTCGAGTCAAGACTTTACAACTATTTTTATCTAGAGAAAATCATAAAATGATGGGTCGAGTCAAGACCTAACTCGACCTAAAAATTTGGGCGAGAACGGGATACAAAATAATTAAAAAATCGAGTCAAGATTTTAAAACTATTTTTATCGGGAGAAAATCTTAAATTAATATATCGAGTCAAGACCTAAGAATTTGGACGTGAACGGGATAAAAACTAATTAAAAAGGTGAGTCAAAATTTTAAAATCATTTTTATTGAGAGAAAATCACAAATTAATAGGTCGTGTCAAGTCCTAAGAATTTAAACGAGAACGGGATAAAAAGAATTAAAAAGACGAGTCAAGACTTTAAAACTAATTTTATGGGAAGAAAATCACAAATTAATAGGTCGGGTTAAAATCTAAAAATTTGGACGGGAACATAATAAAAAAATATTAAAAAGTCGAGTTAAAATTTTAAACTATTTTTATCGGAAGAAAACTACAAATTAATTGGTTGAATCAAAATCTACAAATTTGAATAAGAACTGGATAAAAAATAATGTAAAGTCGACTCAGGATTTTAAAATTTTTTTTATCGGTAAAAAAACACAAATTAATAGGTCGAGTCAAGATCTAAAAATTTGGACGAGAACATGATAAAAAATAATTAAAAAGTCGAGTCAAGATTTTAAAACTATTTTTATTTGGAGAAAATCACAAATTAATAGGTCGAGTCATGATTTAAAAATTTGGATGAGAACAGAATAAACAATAATTAAAAAGTCGAACCAAGACTTTCGAACTTTTTTCATTAGGAGAAAATTACAAATTAATAGGTCGAGTCAAATACTAAAAATTTGGACAAGAACAGGATAAAAAATAATTAAAAATTCAAGTCAAGACTTTAAAACTATTTTTATCGGGAGAAAAAATCACAAATTAATAGGTCGATTCAAAACCTAAAAATTTAGACGAGAACGGGATTAAAAATAATTAAATAATCATGTCAAGATTTTAAAATCATTTTTATCTGAAAAAAATCTCTAATTAATAGGAAGAATCAAGACCTAAAAATTTGGACGGGAATAGGATAAAAAAATAATCAAAAAGCCGAGTCAAGACTTTAAAACTTTTTTATCTGGAGAAAACCGTAAATTAATAGGTTGAATCAAGATCTAAAAATTTGGATGAGAACGGAAAAAAATAATTAAAAATTCAAGTCAAGACTTTAAAATTATTTTTAAATCTCAAAAACAAAGAAACAAACACATCATAAGGGTATTAAAAGCACATAAACTGCAATCATGATAAGAAATAGCATGCCCGCAACATTGAAATGTTGTGGTCACAAGGTCTAGAGCTCAAGGCCGTGACATGACGGTTGGGGCAAGTTGCGGTGCTAGCATCATTTTGAATAAACCTTGCGGTCGCAAAGAAACATTTTGCAAGCCTTACAGTCGCCAACACCTGATGTTGTGACTGCAACATCCAAACGCCATAAAGGCTCTCTAGACTACGCGAGGTAGTCTTAGTTGTGCCTAATGCTCTCTCTCTCTAACCTCTCATTCCCTTCAAGTTCTCTCATGGTTTCCACGATCTCCTTCGGCTTTCAAGTTATTTCCTCCTTATGCCAAGCCACAGACACAATGATGATAACTTCGGAGCACGGCGGGCGCCCTCTGCTTCCGATAGCACTTCCATAGGTGCTATTGGTGGTGCCGGCTCCAGTGTACCCATTGGTGGGATATCCGACTCTCAGCCCTCCACTTCTATAGGGGCAATGGATGTACTGGCGACTGAGGCCGAGCGGCCTTTACTTTGAGCCATTGAGGATCGTAGACAGCAGCAGGGGCAGCGACAGCAGTACAGGTAGCGGCAGATCAGGCGGCTGCCGAGGTGGAGATAGCGGGCTTTCTAAATCCTCATGATGGCGAGGGCATTCCAGCCCCATTCGACCCTCTGCAATATTCCCCAGTACCACACCGTCTGATGCAGAGCAGGATGAGGAGGTACGAGCCTCTAGTTGCTAATGTAGCTATTGACCTTCTTCTCCGCAAGCCTGATGTCCATCTCTCTCGCCATAATCACATGGTAGGTTTTCTTTTCTTCTTTTCAATTCATAATGTTGAAGCATGCTTGTAGTTCCATCGTCGAACAGAAAATGTATGTATGGGTTTCCCAGGTACTTGATAAATGAATGTGATTAAAGAATCGAAACTTAAAACAATGCCCCAGTTAACTTGTTATAACATATTCAATATGCAATTAAAACTTGATAACAAAATAGGACTTTAAAACTTGTAACAAACACAAAGGCAATTCAACCACATCATATAAAAGTCAGAACTAGAAACCCAAAACAATGGACTTGGACATTGGAGTAAGGATCTAACGGAATACCTAGATGACCGAAGTTTTGAACAAAACACCCAGATACTAGGGTTTAAAACACGGGTGCCTGGGAAGCAGATCTTAAAACATAGGTTCCTGGGGAGCAGGGCTTAGGGTGCTTGAGGAGTAAGGCTTAGAACAAAGGATGCCTAGCGCACTAGGGCTTAGGTGATTGAGGAGCAAGGCTTAGGGTGCCTGATGAGCAAGGCTTAGGTGGCCGAGAAGAAGTGCTTAGGTGACTGAGAAGCAGGGCTTAGGTGCCTGAGAAGCAAGGTTTGAAACGTAGGATGCCTAGCTCACTAGGGCTTAGGTGCCTGAGAACTAGGGCTTAGGTGCCTGAGGAGCAGGGCTTAACAAACCTAAGGATCGTCTCACGAATTGAGGACCCAGACAATGTTTCGCATATGACTAGAGTTTTGATAGAGATTTGCCTAGCGCACTAGGGCTTGGGGTGCCTAGGAAGCAGGGCTTGGGTACCTGAGGAGTAGGGCTTAATAAACCTAAGGATTGTCTTACGAACTTAGAATCTAGACAACTCTTCTCGTTTGACTAGGGTTTTGATAGAGCTTTTCCTAGGGCCCTAGGGTTTAGGGTGACTAGGAAGCAAGGCTTGGGTGCCTGAGGAGCAGGGCTTAACAAACCTAAGGATCGTCTAACTAACTCTGGATCTAGATAACGCTTCGCATATGACTGAGGTTTTAATAGAGATTCTACTAGCGCACTAGGGCTTGAGGTGCCTAGATCACTAGAGCTTGAGAAAACCTAAGACGCCTTCTGAACTTAGGATGCCTAGTGCATTAGTGAGTACTTTCTAAAATAGTACTCATAAGGGCCATGACACGGATTCTCCAGGAGCTCATTATTGTGGGGTACTAGAGGATTTGGGAGGTATACCACTATTTATGTCTTTTTGCACTTTCATCTGTTCATATATCTATTATTTGCCCTTTTTTTAGCCCTTTCTTTTTGTAGCGGTGGAGCTATGAGCTCCTCGGGATTCACGTCCTGACGAACTCCCATGAGGACCCTCTGATGATTCCCTGTGTTGCTTGGTGGATGAAGCCAGGAAGAAGAACCTTGATAGATTTTGACTTTTTTTAAACCGGTTGACCCCTGACCACGTATAGCTTCTATTCTCTATTCTTATCACTGCTCTCTGTTCTGTTACATCTTTTTGTTCTGTCATCGCTCTCTATTCTGTTACTGGCACTTATTCTGTCACTATTACTGTTCAGTCACTGCCACTATTTTTTGTTCTTATTGGATATCTTTCTTCTTTTGTAGGTGCAGTGAGGTATCTAGCAGGGGTTAAAGGAGAGAGCTGGCACATATCTGATATACAGTCGTGATATTTCTTCGATGCGGATCTTACTGGAGGGCCCCTTCTACCGGGAGTGGTACCTCGGGAAGAGAGTAGTCCGCTAGTCCCTCATCATTGATCACTTTTGTATTCCAAATGGCCCCTCCTGCTCGCTTGCGTCAGACGGACATCATGAGCGATCTAGATGTGATGCTAGAGATGGTTGGCACTCATACCTCTACATTGCTGGTGCCCGCATGAGACTACACGATATGGGTGAGGGGACACTTGATGGGGTCGATAAGTCCTCGTACAGTGGTTGTAGAGGTTCCCCCGGTCGGATTGGACAGAGCCACGAGGCGAGCAGGAACATCGGTGGTAGCAGCTGCAGCAAGAGTAGAAGTAGGAGCTGTCGGAGCAAGAACGAGAGCTGCCGGATTAGGAACGAGAGCAGCTAGAGCAGCCAGCGCAGGAGCAACGGGTGTAAAGAGTCCATTGGACATTACTGTCTTTGTGGCGGGTCTTTCTTTCTACCTTCCTACTCTTATTCCACTGACCCCAGAGTTCAGAGATGACATTTCCTGGGTTTATTTTTGTCCTTTCATTTCCTTCTTGACTTTTCCTTGTTTAGTTTGCTCGACTCTTGTTTTCTTATTGCAGGTTGACCAGGCATGGGTCGATCGTCAGCTTCTCCTCGTATCTGGCTTGAGGGTGTTGGTTCGCCAGTAGGATGCTTCTCTTCGGGCAGCCGATGTTTCTTTTGCGCCTGAAGCTATAGTGAGTACTTTCTAATTTCTTTCACCATTTAATCCCTTTTTTGCATTCCATTCATGTACTTATCCTTTCATCTTTATTATAATTGCGGGCCCTAATTCGAGGTATCGTGTGAGGTCGAGGGTCTCGTGCCTCCTCCCAGTCTCCCTATGCTCTTGGATCAGTTTCATCGGCCTGGAGTCATTCCAGAGTCGTATCCTCTTCTGGCAGCGACGATGATGATGACGGAGATGATCTGGAGGAGATATTCATCTCGTCTTATGCCAACCCTTCAGATGCTAGGCCCTCTATCCCACCTCCTTCCCGTTGGGTCTACTAGAAGCGATAAAGAGAGATGAGAGATTCCCTCTCCCCTTGATTTTACTAACTTTTATTTCACATTTTTGATACATTCATCTTTTCAGGCTTGCGTGCCCTAGTTTCATTTAATGAAGGGCTAGGGTGCCCCTACACTTTTCAGATACACTTGGGCCTTCGAGCCTTTTACTTTTCTATTCATACGATCTTGCCTTTATCTTTATTATTGCTTAAACTATCTTAGTTTGTACAATGCATGTCACAAGTCCCGAGTTAAAGGCTAGTCTTTACAAGAATTTTACTTTTATCTTTTAACAAAATGAATGTCTTGTCTGAAAACAACAAAATTTTAAACAAACTGTAGAAAGGAAACAACGGGCAGCAAGAGGTATAAAAAGGTGTTAAAAAAAGGGACACCTGTAACCTTCAAAGGTTGTGGGCACATGGTTTGGACTTTACCATCCCAAGGAAGTACAAGGGGAAGAATGCGGTCGCGTAGAGACAACGTTTGCGGCCATGTACGGAAGGTTGCGGTTGTGCCTTGGAGGTTGTGGTCGTGACCTCTAAAGGTTGCGATCGCGAGAATCTTGGGCTTTTCAGAGCCTTCTAGTGTCCAGCATCTTCATACCTTATAAAAGGTGGATTGGGGACTCTCACTCCTCGTCTCTTTCAGCATAATGGCCTCCTTTTATAGTTCGCTCTCTACATGTTAGAAGAGTTTTCAGCCATTGAGCGTCATAACTTTGCATCGTTTGGTATCAACTCCTTATTCTCTCTGAGGGTTGTCAAGATTGATGAGCCACTGCTGGGGGCTGCTGCACAGCTATGGGATCCACAATCTCATGTTTTCCTCTTTGGCCTCGAGGAATTATGTGTTGGGAATGTATACTGAAAAGTCATAATCACATGTATTTTATTCTGGATCTCTGGCATATTAATGAGAAGAATGTGAGATGGTTTTTCATTTATGGTTTCATATTTACATTTGTAATGTATGAATGCATAGTCCGTATATTCTATCCAGTATTTGACTTGGTGCGTGTTGCACGGAAGATCGGGTCAAAAGTTCTGACAGATTATACAGGTAGGCTCACAATCGTAATGGACCTGGACAATCCAATAGTACGATTGTAGTACATCGTTATAGTAGTTGGTCTTGGTTAGGTCGAACGAATCGAATTTAGGTTTTGGAAATTCGATGTTCGAGCTTGATGTGTTAGTACACTTGGAGTATATTGAGCGGGATCAACGGGATGATCGATTCTATACTGACTATATGAATTGATC
>JAUMHN010072337.1:0-50865 GCA_032360265.1 Heliamphora ciliata
ATATGAAATCATAAATGTAAAACCATCTCAAATGTTTCTTATTAATATGCCAGGGATCCAGAATAAAATACATAAAAGGCATGACTTTTTAGTACACATTCCCAACAATCCTACCCTGGATTAGACTAATATCTGCTAACCATGTTAACGGCAAAGTAGATGTTGGGTCTTCTAGAAAGCATAGCATACATGAGGCTTCATACTGTCGAAGCATAAGGAACCACCTTCATCTTCTCTTTCTCATCAAGTGTCTTAGGATACTGTTCGTTAGATAGAGTGATTCCATGCCTGAAAGAAAAAAATCCTTTCTTAGATTCTGCATGCTAAAATGAATAAGGATATCATCGATATACTTTGCTTGTGATAAGCCCAACATCCTTTGTTTCTGATCTTACATAAGCTTGATGCCAAGAATGTGACTGGCCTCTCCCAAGTTCTTCATATCAAACTGCCCAAATAATCATACTTTATCCATAGATAACTGCCCCACATGGTTTTCGATGAGCAAGATATCGTCTACATAAAGTACTAGGAAGATCACCACGCTTCCGTCACGTTTCTTGTACTACACATAGGACTCATCCGGACTCTGATCATAACCATAAGACTTAATGGCTTGATCAAACTGAGTGTTCCAAGACCATGATGCATGCTTAAGTCCATAAATGGATCTGATAAGCTTACACCACATGTGTTCCTGGCCCTTTGCAATGAATCCATTTGGTTGTATCAAATAGATACACTCATTAAGACTTTCGTTTAAGGAAAGCTGTCTTGACATCTATTTAACATATTTCATAGTCGAAATGAGTAGCAATGAATAAGAAAATCTGGATATACTTAAGCATGACTACCGGCGAAAAGATTTTCTCATATTCGATGCCTTCTTTCTGAGTGAACCTTTTAACAACAAGCTTAACTTTGAAGGTTTCAACCTTCCCGTCTACTCCACTCTTCCTCTTGTAGATCCACTTGCATCCAATGAATTTTATCCATTCGGGTGGTTCTACAAGTTCTCAGACCTAATTGGAATACATAGATTCTATCTCTGAATTCATTGTCTTTTGCCAAAGATTTACATCTTTGTCTTTAAGTGCTTCATTATAGTTACAGGGTTTAGAATCCAATTCTATCGGGATCCTGTTAAAAGACTCTCTTAAGAACATATACCGATCAAGTTGATGAACAACCCTCCTAATACAACGAGGCACTACCTGTGTCTGTGTACTAGTAGTAACACGCTGTGTAGAATCTGAACTCTGTGCATCAGCACCATGTTCTTAATTTGCTCATGTCCCGATAATCCTCATACTATGATGAGGTAATGGAATATCAGTGACTTGTTCTTCCGTTCTACTAGTATTTTCTCTCAGTTCTTTTAGAATAATTTTGCTATTGGGCCTATGATCCATAATATAATCCTCTTCCAAGAATTGGGTATTGGTGCTAACAATGACCTTCTGATCCTTAGAATTATAAAATAGACCACCCTTCATTCCCTTGGGATATCTCACAAAGAAACAGACTTTTATCCTCTGCTCCAACTTACCTGTGTTCCCTTTCAGCACATATGCTGGACACCCCCAAATCTGAATGTGTTTCAAACTAGCCTTACGCTCAGTCCACAATTCTGTGGGAGTAGAAGGTACTTACTTAGAAGGTACCAAGTTTAGAATATAAGCTGTTGTCTCTATAGCAAGTTCCCAAAATGAATCGAGTAAATCTAAATAACTCATGGACCATACCATCTCCATAATAGTCCTATTCTTTCTATCTGCTACACCATTCTGCAGCAGAGTGCCAGGTGCAGTCAACTGGGATGTAATCCCCTCTAATGACAAGTAGTCATTAAACTCTACAAGATGGTAATCCCCACCACGGTCGGATCATAGTGATTTGATACTTTTACCTAGACACTTTTCCACCTCCGCCTTGAATTCTTTGAATTTCTCAAAACATTCAGACTTACGGTGTATCAGGTAAATATATATTCATACCTTGAGTAGTCATCAATTAAACTGACAAAGTACTTAAAGCCATCTCTAGCCCGAATTGTCATAGGACGACACACATCAGAATGAACCAACTCCAACGGTTCTTTAGCTTTATAGTCTTTGCTGAAAAAGGGTCTCTTGGTCATTTTACCTTCTAAGCAAGATTCACGGATTGAAAGTGCCTCCACTTCTATTGAACTGAAAGGTTCATCGGCTACCGGTCTGTTTATCATTTTTAGATTAATATGACTTAAGTATAAGTACCAAAGAAACGTTCGGTTCATTAAAAAAGAAAACTTTCTCTTATATGGCAAATTAAATATGTTATTCAATTCAGTTAGCTGCAGTGTAGAAGAGATAGAAGTTGTAACATAAAGATCATCCACTAATGTACCAAAATAGATAACCCATTTATTATCCTTAATAACCACAAAGTTATTAAAATAAACTAAATATCCATCTTTAGCCAATCCAGAAACAAAAATTAAGTATCTTCTAATTGAAGATACATAAAGACCATCTCTCAATATTAAAACCCGATCTCTACCAAAACTGATACTGACATCTCCCACTGCAACTGTTGTTACCTTTGTATTGTTACCCATATACAGGTACATTTTCCCATCACTGAGTTTTCGAGTTTTTTGGAACCCCTGCAATGAATTGTAGACATGATTAGTAGTTCATGTATCTACACACCAGGTACTTGTAAATAACATCGCTAAATATATTTTCACAACTAGTGAACAAAAATTACCCTATTTGTTCTGCCTTATGAGAAATACTAGACATAGCTTTTTCCAGTGCCATGTCTGGTTGTAGTGAAAACATCTGTCTTTTGGCTTTTCACACCAGTTTGTGGCCTACAAACTATCTTGAAAATCGTGTATCCCTGTTTCTGAACCTTTTTCTTCGTCATGCCTTTCATCCCCGAGGAAGAATTTTTTTCAGAAACAAACACATTTCCTGGTATTGAAGGAATACCATTGGTAGTTAAAGCTATATCCAAGTTATATTTTTAGTTAACAAAATTCAGTCCTGTAAGTTTGTTTTCTTTGAGTATTAAAGCGAGTGGGTTGAAATCCATTTTAGTGCTGAGAATTACATAATTAAAAAACTGTTAATTATGATGAGCAAATTTTGAATTTATTTTAATTTGGTTTCTTCTACCATTTTAAAATTAATTCACCAGCAGCCTGGTAAACTGAGAGTAACATGCCTCGATAGGAAGACATCTACTATCCTTCATAAGACCAGGCAGGTCAATTTCTTTTAATTTTACTATCTTGGCAACTGACCATGCCAAGTAAAATTAAATAGCTAACATAGTTTCGGTCCAGTATATAATAGCAGTGACTCAGATGGAGAAGATTCTATTATATACAGCTAAGTGTTAACCATCACATAATTCCAAATCAATTACTTCAAAATGAACCCTTCAGATGGAGAAGTGATCCACACTAACAATTATCCAAAATTATCCCTAAAGAAGGTTTGTACATGCGATACCACAATTAATCTGTCCGTTGGGAAGGAAGGCCTTACTGTCGACACACAGAGTTCAATTGCATCGCCTATAAACTGGTGATGGAGACCGCATGATTTATCTGTGAATAAATTCTCTCTTCCAACTTAGATTTTTAAAATATTTTTGAGGGTCATAAAAATTTATTTAATTAAAATAAATTTATTAATTTTGAAAAACACATAATCTGAAAGAATCAAACATCTTTCTATGTACACGAAAGAATCAAACATCTTCCTATGTACACGATTTCAAAGATTCTGGTTTATCAAACTATCTTTTCGTGTTTAAATGCGTAACAAATAAAATTTAATGTGTACACAATTTTTTCTTTAGCTTTTTACCTAAGGTAGTGACTAAAAGTATTTATTTATTTTATTTTTTGTTCCACATTTTTTAAAAATTAATAATTTATTTCGATTAAATATTTTTTCATTTAATTAATTCAAAATCCGAAATTAATTCTCACGTTTTTTCAAGATATTCGATTTTATAAAAAATCATCTTAAATGTGATATTTTATAAAAAATAAAATATCAAAAAAATTTTCATTTAATTAAAATTAATTAATTAAAATACATAATTTTATTTCTACATTACAACACATTTTAATTAAAATTAAAATTTTAAATTAATTAAATTAACAGGATAAATAAAACAGATATGCAATCATCCACGCAGTTCATATATATATAAACATGATATACATATATCCCGATTTTATGATCCAAGTAAAACGCTGAAGTATTTTAGTCTTCCGAAGAGGATAAGCTGTAATAATCCTCTGTTATCTCTGATTTCTGTGTCCTGATTGTATCAGACTTCCCTAATACTATCTGATATATTAATATATATCAAATCAGTCCTGTATCTATCAAAAAATTAACACAACGCAGCCCCAGGAGAGAGAAAATAGCTGGCCACCACCAGTTACCATCGGCGCCGCCTTGCTGTAGCGTTCACGCGGCTCCTGCCACTTCATCCGAGCTCCATTTTTTACGAGCTTTATATCGTTGAAAAACCCTCAAAATATGAAATTTTTTTATGAAAAAATATTCTGAAAAATTGCCCGAAAAATGGACAAAAAAACTGCCCGAACCACAAAAAATGTTGCTGGTTGCAATAGCACTACGCCGCCAACTTCCCGTGACTTTTTCAACCTCTTCCCAAACTCCATTTTTATGTACTTTATATTGAAAGAAAGATCTCAAAATGAATATATTTTTATGATAAAAACTGCTTAAAAATAGCCCAAAAAACTACCCAAAATTGCTGCCGCTGCACCCCAGCGTTGCCGCCTAGAACCCCCAACTTCCTGAGGCCATTCAGGCCTCTTCCAAACTCTATTTTTGACATTCTTTATATTGTTGGAAAGCTCTCAAAAATTAGAATCTTTTTGTCAAAAACTACTCAAAGACATCCCAAAAAACTATCAAAAAACTACCTGGAAGCTGATGTTGCTGGCCACCAACACTATCGCCTCTAACCGCCGCCTGTTTAGGCCTTTTCTAGTGCTTCTTTAATGCTGGTTTTGTGAGACCTTAACTCAATTTTTTTTTGGCATTTTTCAATGTGTGTTTACCTTTTTTGTTTCAACATGTCTTATATGCAATTTTATGCATGTTCGGGTTTAGAGATGTATGCGAGGTTGGCTCTCGAGGCCGTTGGGCGATACGGTGCGAATTTCAAAAAAAATAATATTTTCATGGCTTTTAAATATCTCGCGTTAGATATTTTCAAAACTTCTCAACTAAGTTTTTTTTCTCTCTGTCTTCTCTCTAACTTCTCGACGGCCTGGGGCTCACTTTTCGATGATCTAATAGCAGATCCTTAGTCTCCTCGTGGTGGGATACACATCTATCCGAACGAGATTTCATTCTAACAAAGATCAATTCTGCACGTGGATCAAGACGTCATTTTTTTTACTGAACGAGATAGGATCCTAGACTTGCATATCATATAAAGGTGCTACGTATAATCATGTGTGTTTTTACCGTCTTAAAATGTACGAAATCGTTTTCTATTCGATAAATTGGGTTTTGGCTTAAAAACCATTTTTGGTCGATTTTGGTAGGATGGAATCGGGTTTTGAGGGTTTCTTTTGAGGTTTTGTGGTAGTCTTGGGCTATGATATGTCTAAGTGTGTTGAAAAGGGAGCTTGGAGGCTTCGATTTGGGGTTAAGATGGTTGAACCCGTACCCCAAAAATAGTTTTCGCCTGAGGTCAGTCGACTGAACTGGGTAGTTCATTTGACTAGATCTTTGTTTGGGTGATTCAGTCGACTGGACTGGGAAGTCAATCGACTGACAAGTGTTTTGGGAGAATTTTACAAAATTCCAGTAGCCTTCGACTGGGGTCCATTCGACTGGGGTCCTAAGTGGGGCATTTTGGTTGTTTTGGTGGCTGCGCTGGTTTTTTGATCGGTTGGGTTGCGAGGTTCTTTTGACTGGCACTCCTCCAGTGATCTTTCAATCGATTAAATTATGGGAATCTATCGATTGGACTCATGAAGAGGGGTATTAGTCATTTTCGTCTAGGTTGGTCGTGGTGAGCCGTGGTTGTTCGTTTTGTTGTCGTCCTTGGGATGACATGGGTTAGATGCAATGTGAGGTGCATGGTTAGATGCGGGTTGTCGGTGCACGGTTGTGTGTGTGGTAGTTAGTATGGGAGGTTTGGCTTGGGCTTCGGTTATGTGTCAGCTTTATGGTTCGTGTTCTTGTGACGGTTTACGTGGTACGTGATTTCATGCTTTGAAAACTTTAATGTTGTTCATGTATGTTGTAGGATGGATATGTGATCTTGTGTAGCCTTATGTTGTCGTGGTCGGGTCGGTTTAAAACTCTGATTTTATGTGTGAATGTGTTACACTGGTTAAAACTCTGCTTTTAAAATTGCATGATTGTAGCGAATATTGGTCCCTCGGTGAAAGTCCGTAAAGATGCATATGCTGGAGCGGATATTGGTCCCTCGGTGAAATTCTGTAAAGAATTGCATAGTCGGGGAAGATATTGGTTCCTCGGTGAAAGTCCGTAAAGATGTATTAGTTGGGGCGGATAGTGGTCCTACGGTGAAAGTTTGTGAAGATGTATGATAAGGGCACTTATGGTCCTACGGTTTTATCTTGTGAAGTTATATGCTAACTCTGCATGTGTTGCGTTATGTGAATGACATGTGTTGCATGTGGGACTCATGGGAGTCATGGCTCGTAGGAGTTTATCTTTGCAAACTATTTTTAAGGCTCGCGCGAGCAATAATATAAAATTATTTTCCAAGTGTTTTTCCTCCTGAGACTCGTATGAGTTCAGATATAAAATCGTTTTCAAAATCATTTTCAAGGCTCGTGTGAATTGAAAATCGCATATTTTTTTCCTAGTATGTTTAGCTTTCATTTCATGCTTATCTTGTATCTGCTGAACTTTGGCTTACAGTGTGGGAATTAAAATATTTTTTAGGTACTGGTCACACAAGTTGATTCGAAGGAGCCGATTGGGGACAAAAAACATGTTGTCTTTCCTTTTTCTCTTTTTGGATCATGTATGCTTATAACATGGTTCTCGGCATTGGAGCCATGTATTGTATACCTTCTTGGAAGTTATATTTAATGCATGTCTATTTTACTTTGTGACTAAACATCAAGTTAGGTGTTTATATGGTTATTTATGGGTGTTTTACGTGACCCAGAGTTTGGAGTGTGACAGAATGGTATCAGAGCTCTGAGTTCGAATACCTAAGAGCCATGGAAGGAGGGTGCATGACTGTGTGAGATTGATTGCGTGTGCTTGACTGCATGTGTTTAGCTGTATTAATAACATGAACGTGTTAACATGTTAAGTATGTGTGAATGTTGTGTATATGTGAGCATGGGGGTTGAACCTTAGGATTAATTAGTCTTGCCTTTGGGCCTTTGAACTAACAAACTTAGGAGCCAAGTTAGAAATGCGTTTAGACGATGTGATTTGTAGTAGGGAATCTGAGTAGGTTATCCAAATTGAAGCGTTACTCTTGTTGGTTCTCCTAGGTATATGGGGTTTGTTTAGCATGAACCTATGTGACTACATGTTAGCATGCCTATGTGGTTAGTGCTTATGTTCATGCGATGTGTTCTATCTTATGTTTAGTGTTTCTTTTATGTAGACGTGATGTCTGCGTGGAGAGGGTGAGCCCATGATTGAGGCTGTGGCCGTGGTTTTAGCCAAGGGAATGTGCCTATCCTTGATGTTGGGGAAGCAATAGCTCCCCAGGGACCGATGGACGCTACTCAGTTGCTGCATGTACTGGTAGGTTTTATCCAGCAGCTGGTTGAGACCACTAGGGGAGAGAGAGAGAGCACGAGTTGAAGGCAACAATGGCGATGCGAGAGTTCAAATGTATGGATCCTCTTACCTTTACTGGGGATCCTGATCCTATAGTGGCAAAAGAGTGGTTGGAGCTGATGACTCGAATCATTAATATGCTGCAGATAGTAGAGGACGATCTGCGAGTTCCTTTTGCTACCTTTCAGTTGAGGCCAAAACACTGTGGAGGGCCAGTTGGCCACTTTCACAGGGGTTTTTTTTGAGAAGTATTTTTCAGCTTCATTGAGAGACTTGTACAGGGAGGAATTCTATGCTCTTACCCAGGGAGCAATAGGTATCATCCAGTACGAGGTCAGGTTTACCAGTCTATCCCAATTTACACCAGAGTTGATGGGCACAGATGAGCTACGATTGAGGATGTTTGAGTGGGGCTTGAGGTCGACGATCAGGGAGCACGTAGTAGGGATGGGGCTGCGAGTTTTTACCGAGCTAATGGAGGCAGCAGCGAGGATTGAGAACACATTGATTAAGATTCAGGTTTTCATGGAGGCCAGGACACTGTAGGGTGGGATAAAGGCACAGATAGGTGGGCATTCCAACAAGAGGCCGAAGTCCTCTGGCCCTAGTTTTCATCCATTTGGATTACCACAGCAGTTCTTTGCACCAGCACCATCGGTGGCTTTGTTTAGGAGGCCAGAGCATAGGGAGATTACATGTTATCGGTGTAGACAGCCAGGGCATCGTGTGTCAGATTGCCCGTAGTCGAGGCAGTACTAGGATCCACAGTTGAGGCACTCCCAGGGTCCTGTACCGGTTCAGTCATAGGGTAGGGGGCCGCCAATATGTTATGGATGTGGCCAGACTGGGCATATTCGCAGAACTTGTCCCCAGAGAGAGAGTGCGTCGAGCACGATAGGCACACCAAAGCATTCATTTGTGCAGGATCAACAGCAGCATCCCACAGTTCAAACTTCTTGGGTTACAGATGGGAGCACTTTAGTTCAGTCAGTACGATAGCCAACATTGCCGGGCTATGGCCGACAGACCAGGATAACGTAGGGTCGAGCGTATGTACTCTCAGCTCCTAGTTCCTTTAAGGCACCGGTCGTGCTTTATGATCTTCAGTGAGTAGAGGTACTTTCTGAGTATATAGATTTTGGGCCAGTGTTTTATATTTCTTTGTTTGGGGAGTTAGTGATGGACTCCATGGGTGGTGCGCTGTGTTGAGACAGCGGTTGGTGAGGATGTGAGGTTGGGGTGAGTTGTAGATCCCGTGTCTTTGAGATAGTTAGTTGTTGTTTAGGATGACAGATCTTGTTTGACTATATCCTAGTAATGGTTCGGCTAACCGTCTCCTGTGCTAGTGTCGATGGTGATCGACGGGGTCTTTTTCTTTTGACCTTGTGCTGAATTTCGGGGACAAAATTTCTTTAAGGGGGTAGAGTTGTGAAATCCTGACCCATTTTTTTTTTGGCATTTTTTAACGTGTGTTTATCATTTTCATTTAAGCTTGTCTTATATGCATTTTTATGCATTTTCGGGTTTAGAGATGTATGCGTGATTGGTTTCCAGGGATGTTGAGCGTTGCGGTGCAAATTTATAAAAAAAAGATATTTTCGTGGCCTATAAATATATCGCGTTAGATATTTTCAAAACTTCTCAGCAAAGTTTTCCTTTTTTCTCTCTACCTTTTCTCTAACTTCTTGAGGGCCTGAGGCTCAATTTTTGACAATCCAACAGCAGAACCTTAGTATCGTCGTGGTGGGCTATGCATCCATTCAAACGGAATTTCACTTCGGTAAAGTTTGATTTTGCACGTGGACTAAGGCATCGAGTTTTTGACTTAACGAGGTAGGATCCTAGACTCACATGTCATATAAGAGTGCTACGTGTATTAATGTGTGTTTTTACCGTCTTGAAATGCATGAAATTGTTTTCTGTTCGATAAATTGGGTTTTGGCTTAAAAACTATTTTTGGTCAATTTTGGTTGGATTGAATCGGGTTTCGAGGGTTTCTTTTGAGGTTTTGTGGTAGTCTTCGGCTAGGGTATGTCGGAGTGTGTTGAAAAGGAACTTGGAGGCTTCGATTTGGGGTTAAGATGGCTCAACCCGTAGCTCAAAAATGGTTTTTGCTTGGGGTCAATCAACTAAACTAGGTAGTTCAGTCGACTGGATCTTCGTTTGGGTGGTTCAATCGACTGGACTAGGAATTCATTCGACTGACTAGTGTTTTAGGAGAATTTTGCAAAATTCTAGTAGCCTTTTTGGGTCGACTGGGGTCCTATATGGGGCGTTTTGGTTATTTTAGTGGCTGTGGTGGTTTTTCGGTCGGTTGGGTTGCGAGGTTCTTTTGACTGGCTCTCCTCCAGTCATCTTTCAATCGATTGAATTATAGAATTTTGTTGATTGGACTCATGAAGAGGGGTGTTAGTCGTTTTTCATCTAGGTTGTTCGTGGTGAGCCGTGGTGGTTCATTTTGTTGTCATCCTCGGGATGACGTGGGTTAGATGGGATGTGAGGTGCATGCTTAAATGCGGGTTGTCGGTGCACGGTTGCGTGTGTGGTGGTTAGTATGGGAGGTTTGGCTTGGCCTTCGGTTATGTGTCAGCTTTGTGGCATGTGTTCTCGTGACAGGTTACGTGGTACGTGGTTTCATGCTTTTAGAACTTTAATATTGTTCATGCATGTTGTAGGATGGATATATGATCTTGTGTAGCCTTATGTGGTCGTGGTGCATTTAAAACTCTGATTTTATGTGTGCATGTGTTGTATTGGTTAAAACTCTAATTTTATGTGTGCATGTGTTGTACTGATTAAAACTCTGGTTTTAAAATTGCATAATTGGGGCAGATATTGGTCCCTTGGTAAAAGCCCATAAATATGCATATGCTAAGGCAGATATTGGTCCCTCAGTGAAAGTTTGTAAAGAATTGCATAGTCGGCGCGGATAGTGGTCCCTCGGTGAAAGTCCATAAAGATGCATTCGTTGTGGCAGAATGTGGTCCTACGGTGAAAGTTTGTGAAGATGTATGATGAGGGCACTTGTGCTCCTACGGTTTTACCCCATGAAGTTATATGTTAACTCTACATGTGTTGCGTTATGTGAATGACATGTGTTGCATGTGGGGCTCGTGGGAGTCGTGGCTCGTAGGAGTCTATCTTTGCAAACTATTTTTGATGTTTGCGCGAGCAAGAATATAAAACTATTTTCCAAGTGTTTTTCCTTCTGAGACTCGTAAGAGTTCAGATATAAAACCGTTTTCAAAATCATTTCCAAGGCTCGTGTGAATTGAAAACTACACATTATTTTCCTAACATGCTTAGCTTTTATTTCATGCTTGTCTTGTATCTGCTGAGTTTTGGCTCACAGTGTGGGATTTAAAATATTTTTTAGGTACCTATCACACAGGTTGAACGGGAGGAGCCGGTTGGGGGCAAAAAACCTGTAGTCTTCCTTTTTGTTGTTTTTGGATCATGTATACTTATAACATGTTTCTCGGCGTTGGAGCCATGTATTGTATGCCTTTTTGCGGTTATATTTAATGCATGTATATTTTACTTTGTGAGTAAATATCGGGTTGGGTGTTTATATGGTTGTTCATAGGTGTTTCACGTGACCCATAGTTTGGGGCGTGATAGGTTTTTTGTGAAAAAATAGTTTGAATATCCAGCCACACGATGCTTTGAAGAACGCCATGAAAATAGTGCCAAAATAGCCTTGAAACACCCTTTGAACCTTGCCGCCGAGCGCCACCGCCGTTGGCTTGTTTGCCGCCGCGATCCGTGGCCCGTAAAATCCTGAACCACTGCTTGTGCTGCCTCCATTTTTCGTGTTCTTGGATACGTTTAACATGTTCTTAAATAATCTAAACAGATATTTAAAAACATAAAACTAGTTATTACATCGATCTTATGTCCCGAAGGCTCACATTCAATCTATCACGGTCAACTCTTGTGATTTAAGAAATAATCATCATTCACACAATTCAATCAAACATGAAAAATAAATGATGATCATAAAACTAGGATTAGAATACCTACAATACAAAGTTAGCAACAGTTCTAGAATTACCCGGTCCCGGTAATCGAAAATAAAAAACAAAACGGCTCTGATACCAATTGTTGGAGGCAAGACTGCTGAAATCATTGTTTTTACAAACAATTAATAGAAAAAAAATTAACCGGAGAGGCAAACGCCAAAATGGGCTCCAAATAAGATTTTTGATGATGAACGATCAAAATAAAACCCGTGCACCGAAGTTAATTTAGAAAAATACTTTTTTACCGGTCGAATATTTAACTATGATTTGAATCCGAGTTGAAGCTTTTGTAAAAAATTTTACTGTATTCCCTTATGCGATTCTTGAATGTAGGTTGGGCTATAATCTATCAAGAATTCGTACTGGCCGATTCTGGATAGCTTTAGTCTTAGAAGACAAGTTATAAAACTTGCTCAGCAAACTCGCATATTTATAGGGTTACAGCAAGGATCTGTGGAGTAATTATGAGTTAAATTTCCAGTGGAACATAGACACACATCAGCAGTTTCTACAATTAAGAAAACCTCATAGTGGTATTTGCAATTATGAAAAACTAGCAATAGTTTCTGCAATTTCTATAAAACACCGAATTACAGTTTACACCATTAAAGAACTATAATTGCACTCTGACGCATAATTTCAAGACCATCTAGCATTGAGTTCCTGTTATTAAATACTTACTATTTCTCCCCACGTCAAGATTCTAGATACCCGCCAATTAAATTTAATTACTGACAATTTAATTTAATTGGCATCTTCGAATTTTTTAAGCCCTTCCGCTTAACTTATTTGACCGTTGAATATTCAAATCCACCTACAGGATTTGGCTCGATTAAAACATATAAGTTTCCTTAAGTGGATATCGTCAATCCCGATCATTTAGAACATGAATTTTTTCAATAATTAATATTTGCCATATAAATAATACCGCTATCCAACTCACCAGGAATATAGACCCATATAAGACCGCACCCTATAATGAATCAAAATAATGAATATTAAATATATGCAAATCAAGAATTATTTCAGGATTAAGAGGATAAGCACTATTCATAATAACCTTGGGGTGTGAATTAATTTATATAGTTAGTATAAAATTAATTAGCCCAAATGTCCTATTCAATACACACAAAGTGTACTAGCACAGAGAGTCAGAACAATAGACGACGCTATTATCTATTTTCCATAACCAAGACAGGCTTACTAGAACTCTGTGCTACAGTCATACTGATGGTATGCCCATTTCCATCTAAACTGTTAACATAAATCTTATATTCTGTAAGAACCTAAAGTCTGATCTTCTGTGTATAAGCTGTGCTCTACACATCAGATTAAATACCATACAGAATATTAGACATCCATACATAACAAAAAAATGATATACATACATTACACAAATATTTTAATAAAAAAAAATTAATTTTATTAAAATAAAATTAAATATTATAAAACATGATTTTCAGTATACTAATCCTAACATGGCATTTCACAGTCAGGTGGCCGTGGTTCCGGTGGTAGTGACACTCTCTCTTTGGATCTCATCTGTTTAGATCGCCGATCAACTTCGGTGGACACTGAACATAGGGCTTATCTTTTATCTAGTCTAAAAGTTTGTGCAGAGGCTCTTTGAGCAGCTTTTGCAGGGCTTGGTAAGCTGTTGACTCTTTTTTCTCCTGGTACTCCTTCTTGGACTTCGGGTATTTTCATCCGTTATCCTTCATATTGGGTTACTTAACAAATGTTACACTTTGCTTGGCTTGGCTTATATCCTCTTCAACTTTGACATGTTGTGTTAGAGTTGTATACTGAAAACTATAGACTTTAATTTGATTTTAGTATTTAATTTGATTTTAATAAAATTAAATTTTCTTTTTATGAGAATCTTAATGAGCAATGTATGCAATATCATTTCTCTAATATTATGCACGGATGCCCTTTATTCTGTATAGTATTTTCTTAAAGTCGCCGGAAGCCGCCGCCTGCATTACCTCTTGTTTTTGCTCTGATTTTTTCATGGTTTTGGATAGTTTTTAACATACAGTTTATTGCTATTTTATGTTTAAAAAATTGTTCAAGAAATAGTACCTTAAAAACTGTCCAGAACCATGAAAAAGAGGAGCAAAAACAGGTAGCAAATAGGTGGCAGTTTCTGGTGACTTCGAGGCTATTTTTGCCACGAGAACATCCCTAACAGGCGACGGCATAGGTGCGACGGCGCCGCTGTGTTTGGCGGCCATCGAAAGCTATTTTTTGAGCTTTTCTCGAATCAAACGTTTTACAAAAAAATAGTATTTTTGAGAACTATATTTTTAGAAAAAAATGGCTCCAAGAACGGGGTTCGGGAGAGGTGGCAAAAGTCGCCTGAAGTGGTGGCAGCGACGGCGTAAGTAGGCCGGCGGTGGTGTTGGTGGCTTGAGGCTATTTTGGTTCATGTTTTTCTGATATACATTGATCAAGACACGATATATTTGTATATCAGTGTGAATCAAGGAATCCTGATGCAATCCGGATACAGGAAGCTGGTTCAAAAAAGGATTGAATCATTACAGCTTATCTTTGAATAAGAGACTGAAACTTATCAGAGTTTCTATTTGATCATAAAATCGGGATATATATATCTCGCATTTATATTCTTTTAAATTATGTAGATGATGTATATCTATTTTATATATTCCTATTAATTTAATTAATTCAAAAAATTTGATTTTATTTAAATATTTTGTAAAATAAAATAAAATAAAATTTTTTAAATTAAAATTTTTAATTAAATAAAAAAATATTAGATATTTTATTTTTTACAAGATATCATGTTTAATATAATTTTTTTATTAAATCGGATATTTTGAAAAATCGTAAAAATTAATTTCAAATTTCGAACTAATTAAATAGAAAAATATTTAATCTAAATAAATTATTATTTTTAAAAATGTGTAACATAAAATAAAATAATTGAATACCTTTAATCACTTCCTTAGCTGAAAAGCTAAAGAAAAAACTGTGCATTCAACAAATTTTATTTGTTAGGTATTAAAACAGGAAAAGATGGTTTGGCAAACCAAAATTTTTAGAATCGTGTACACGAAAAGTGTTTTGGATTCTTTCGGGTTGTGTGATTTTCAAAATTAATAAATTTATTTTTAATTAAACGGCTTTTTATAACCCTAAAAAATATTTTAAAAATCTAAGTAGGAGAGAAAATTTATTCAGAAACAAATCCTGCAATCTCTATCACAAGTTTACTTGTGGTAGTTAATTTTGCGTGTTGGCAGTAAGGTCTTCCTCTCTATCGGACAGATTAATTGCGGTATCGCTAATACAAACTTATTTCGGGGATAATTTTAGATAATTGTTAGTATGGATCACTTCTCCATTCGAAGGGTTTATTGCGAAGCAATTGATTTGGGATTAGGTGGTGGTTAACAGTTAGTTGTAAATGATTAGTATCCACTCCATCTGAGTTACTGCTATTATTTATAGGACCGAAACTATGTCAGCTATTTAATTTTACTTTGTAGGGTTAGTTGCCTAGATAGTAAAATTAATTAGAATTGGTCTGTCTGAATGAACGATCAATAGTAGACGTCCTCCCATCGAGGCATGCTATTCACAGAGTACCAAACTGCTTGCAATATTTTTTTAAATGGTAAAAGGAACCAAATTAAAATAAATTCAACGTTTTCCTCCTCATAATTAATAGTTATTTTTATTTATGTGATTTTCAAGATTAAAATGTCTTTCAATCCTCTTACGTCAATAGCCAAAAAAAATAAATTAACGAGACCAAACTATGTAGGCTGGAAAAAAAAAATTGGATATTGTCTCAATTACTGAGGACTATAGGTTTGTATTAACTGAGATTTGTCTACCAGTACCTGATGTGTGGGCGACCAAACAAGAAACCCAGGCCCATCAAAAAAGGTAGAAAGCTGATCCAATGGCTCGCTATTATATTTTGGCTTTTATATCAAATGTTTTGTAGCATCAGCATCAGTCTATGCATAGTGCCTATGGCATGATTATGAATCTTAAAAAAATGTTTGAGGATCAAAATCGTGCTACTAGGCAAGTGGCTATGAAGTCTCTTATGAATACAAATATGGCTGAAAGCACCCTAGTTAGGGATCATGTTCTGAAGATGATCAGTCTTCTAAATGAATAAAAGATCCTAGGAGCTGAAACTGATGTGAAAACCCAAGTCAATATCGTACTCCAGTCACTTTCTGATAGCTTTAAGAAGTTTTTTTTGAAATATACCATGAATAAGCTCATCTTTTCATTGGCGAAACTTCTTAAAGAACATCAAGCAGCCGACAGTGTTCTTACGAAGCTAGGTTCTGTGTATGTGGCTGAAAATGGTTCTTCCTCTAAATCGAAAGGCAAGAAGAAGAAAAAGGTTCAGAAACAGGGAGGCACGGGTCCAAAAGCAGTTAAAGAACAAAAAACTGGTGCGAAGAAGCCGAGAGACAAGTGCTATCACTGAAACCAGTTTGGGCATTGAAAAAATCAGTGTTCAATTTTTCTCAATAAGCAGAACAAACGAAGTAATTTCTGTTCACTGGTAGTTGATACATGTTTAGCGGTATTATCAACCGGTACTTGATGTATAAATACGAAAGCTACTAATCATGCCTGCAATTCTTTGCAGAGGTTCCAAGAAATCAGGTAGCTCAATGATAGAGAAATATATCTACATATAGACAATAATATAAGTGTGATAGCAGTTGTAGTAGGAGATGTCACTCTTAGTTTTAGTCGATATAGGATTTTGCTTCTAAAATATTATCTTTATGTACCATCAATTAGAAAAAATTTAATTTCGATTTCTAGTTTAATAGAGGATAAATATTCTATTCATTTTAATGAATCTGTGGTTGTTAAGAAAAATAAATATTTTATTTATTCTGGTACATTGGTGAATGATCTGTATGTTGTAACTCCTATTTGTCCTACACTACAACTAATTAAATTGAATAAGATATCTAATTTATCGTATAAGGAAAAGTTTTCTTCTTTAATAAACCAAATATTTTTTTAGCACATACATTTGGATCATATTAATCTAAAAAGGATAAATAGATTGGTAGAAGATGAACATTTGAGTTCATTGAAAGTAGAGGCACTTCTAGTCTGTGAATCCTGCTTAGAGGGTAAGATGACGAAGATCTCATTTTCGACCAAAGGCTATAGAGCTAAAGAACCATTGGAACTAGTTCATTCTGATGTATGTGGTCCTATAACAATCCGAGCTAGAGGTGGCTTGGAGTAGTTCGTCAGTTTCATTGATGACTACTCATGGTATGGATACATTTACCTGATGCACCGTAAGTTTGAATGCTTTGAGAAATTCAAAGAATTCAAGGAGGAGGTGGAGAAGCGTTAGGATAAAAGTATCAAATCACTACGATTCGACCGTGGTGGGGAGTACCAATTCACCGTTGATTGCATCAGGTACTCCATAGCAAAATGGTGTAGCAGAAAGATGGAATAGGACTCTTATGGAGATGATAAGGTCTATGATAAGTTATTCATGTTTACCCAATTCGTTTTGGGGACTTGCATTAGAGATAGTGGCTTACATTCTAATCTAGGTGCCTTCTAAGTTAGTACCTTCTACTTCTACAAAATTGTGGACACTAGACCGGGTATATGCCAAGTCTGAAACATATTCAGATTTGGGGGTGTCCAGCACATATGCTGAAAGGGAACGCGGGTCAGTTGGAACCAAAGACAGAATTCTATTTTTTGGTAGGTATCCTAAGGGAATGAAGGGTAGTCTATTTTATAATCCTAAATATTATAAGGTCATTGTTAGCACCAATGCCCAATTCTTGGAAGACAATTATATTATGGACCACAGGTCCAATAGTAAAATTGTTCTGAAAGAAATGAGAGAAAATACCAGTAGAACGGAAGAGGACCTACAAGTCACTGATATCCTATTGCTTCGTCGTAGTAGGAAGATTATCGAGACAAGTGCAAATCATGAACTAGGTGCTGATGCACATGGTTCAAATTCTACACAACGTGTTACTTCTAGTACACAGATACAGGTAGTGCCTCGTCGTAGTGAGAGGGTTGTTCATCAACCTGATCGGTATATGTTATTAGGAGAGTCTTTTGATAAGATCCCGGTAGAAGTAGATACTGAACCCTATAACTACAATGAAGCACTTTAGGACAAAGATGCAGATCTTTAGCAAAAGGCTATGAATTCAAAGATGGAGTCTATGTATTCTAATCAGGTCCTAAAACTTATAGAAGCACCCAAAGGGATAAAACCCATTGGATGTAAGTAGATCTACAAGAGGAGGTGAGGAGCAAACGAAAAGGTTGAAACCTTAAAAGCTAGGCTTGTTACAAAAGAGTTCACTCAGAAAGAAGGGATCGATTATGAGGAAACCTTTTTATCGGTAGCCATGCTTAAGTTTATCTGGATTCTCTTATCCATTGCTGCTCATTTCGATTACGAAATATGGCAAATGAATGTCAAGACACTTTTTTCTTAACGGAAGTCTTGACGAGTGTATCTATATGATACAACCAGACGGTTTCATAGCAAAGGGCCAAGAGCACATGTTGTGCAAGCTTAAGGATTCATTTATGGACTTGAACAGGCATCAATGTCTTAGAATACTCGGTTTGATCAAGCTATTTAGTCTTATGATTTTGATCACAGTCCAGATGAGTCCTATATGTACAAGAAGCATGACGAAAGCGTGGTGGTCTTTCTAGTACTTTATATACATGATATCTTACTCATCGAAAATAATGTGGTGGTGCCATCTGCGGTAAAAGTATGATTATTTGGACAGTTCGATATGAAGGACTTGAGAGAAACCAGTCACATCTTAGGGATCAAGCATGTGCAAGATTGAAAACAAAGGATGTTGGGTTTTTCACAAGCAAAGTATAACAATGATATCCTTACTTATTTTAGCATGCAGAATTCCAAGAAAGGGTTTCTTCTTTTCAGATATAGAATTACTCTATCTAAGGATCAGTGTCCTAAGACACCTGATGAGATAGAGAAGATAAAGGCGGTTCCTTATGCTTTGGCAGTAGGAAGCTTAATATATGCTATGTTTTGCACTAGACCCAACATCTGTTTTACTGTTAGCTTGGTTAGTAGATATCAGTCTAACCTAGGGTAAGAGCATTGGACTGCGGTAAAGAATATAATCAAGTACCTAAAAAGGACTAAAGATGATATGTTGGTTTATCAAGTAGACAGTCTAGTATCTTTAGGGTACACAGGCTCAAATTTCTAAACAGATAAAGATTTTCGTAAGTCTACCTCAGGATATGTGTTTACCTTAGGAGGTGAAGCTATTAGTTGGAAGAGTATCAAGCAGTCCTGCATTACCGATTCCACAATGAAGGTCGAGTATGAGGCAGCTTGTGAAGCAAGCAACAAGGTCGTTTGGCTTAGGAACTTCCTATTGGATCTAGACATGGTCCCTTTAATTCAGTTGGCTATTACATTTTATTGTGATAATAGCGGAGCGGTTGCAAACTTGAAAGAACCAAGAGTCCACAAGAAAGGAAAGCACATTGAGCGTAAGTATCACCTGATACAAGAAATTATACAAAGGGGTGATGTTGCAGTGACCAAGATTGCATCAAGAGACAACCTTGTAGATCCTTTTACAAATAGCTTATTGGCTAAGACTTTTGAGAGTCATATAGAGGGCATGGGAGTCTGATGTATAGCTACATGGTTTTGAATATAAGTGAGAGATTGTTAAGGTTATATACTGAAAATCATAGATTTTATTTTGGTTTTAGTATTTAATTTTATTTTAATAAAATTAATTTTTCATTTTATGAGAATCTTAATGAGCAATATATCCAATATCATTTCTTTAATGTTATGCATGGATGTTTTTTATTCTGTATAGTATTTAATCTGGTGTATATAGTATGGCTTGTACACAAAAGACCAAATTATAGGTTCTTGCAGAATATAAGTATTTGTTCATAGTTTAGATAGAAATAGACATACCATCGGTACGACTGTAGCATAGAGTTTTAGTAGACCTGTCTTGATTACGGGGAACAGATAATAGCGTTGTTTATTGTTTCGACTCTGTGTGTGCTAGTATACTTTATTGAACAGGACACATTGGGTTAATTACTTTTATACTTACTATATAAATTAATTTATACCCCAAGGTTATTATGAGAGTGCTTATGATCTTAATCCGGAAGTAATTATTATTTGCGTATATTTAATATTCGTTGTTTTGATTCATTAGAATGTGCGATCTTATATGGGGCTATATTGCCGGTGATTTGGATAGCAGTATTAATTATATGGTGAATATTAATTATTGATGGAATCCACATCTCGATAGATTGGGATTAACGATACTTCTTAAGGAAACTTATAAATTTTAACCGAGTCAAACCCTACAGATATATTTAATTATCCGGTGGTTAGATAAATTAAGCGGAAGGGCTTAAGGAATTTAAAGTTGCCGAATAAATTAAATTATCAGTAATTAAATTTAATTGGCAAGTATTAGGAATCTTAACGTAGGGAGATGAGTTAAGCATTTAATAACATGAGCTCAATACAAATTGGTCTTGAGATTATGACTTAAGAGTGCAGTTACAGTTCTTTAGTGGTGTGAATTGTAATTTAGTATTTTATGAAATTTACAGAAATCGCTATAAGATTTTTATTATTACAGATACCGCTGAGTGGTTTGCTTAATAGCGAATATTACTGGATGGGTATCTGCGCTATATTACAAGTCTTTGTCATAATTACTCCACAGGTCCCTATTGTAGCCCTATAAATATGCGGGTAAGCTGAACCATATTCATAACTCGTCTTTCAAGACTAAGGTTGACCAGGTTCTGTCGGTACCAGTTCTCGAAGGATTGTAGCCCACACTACGTTCGGGAATCGCATCAGAGAATACAGTAGAAGGTCTAATCAGAGTTTCAACTCGGAATCAAAGTTCGTAGTTGAAAAATCGACCAAAAAGGTATTCATCTAAATTAACTGTGGTAGCACGGGTTTTATTTTTGATTATTCGACATCAAAAGTTTTTATCTAGAACCTGTTTCGACGATTGCCTGCCTAGTTTTTATTTTTTAAAAATTGTATACAAAATCAATGATCTTGGTAGTTTTCCTCTAACATGTTGTTCAATCATTACCATTAGTTCAGACATGGTAGCTACGGCTTTCTTGATGAGAGACTGCCTTAGACGACTCAGTAGGGGTAAATTGAGTTTGAAAGAGGCGACACCAAATTGCTCACTACAATCTTCTATCTCATTGTATACCTCCCTATAGTGCCGAGCATACTCCTGAATAGCTTCACCCTCATTCTTTCGTAGGGCAAGCAGTGTATCGAAGCTTTTTGGCTGTCACCTGCTGGTAACAAATCGAGCAGTAAAAGATTCAGCTAGCTGTTGCCAATTAATTATCGATCGGGATGTCAATTTATGGAACCAACTGAGGGCTGTCTCTCCTAGACCGGATGGGAACATACGGCACAAAAGTGCGTCATTCCCACTCTATAGTGCCATCGCTTGTTTGCAATGGCGAAGGTGGCTTACTGCGGGCATTTTTAAGGAAGATTGGGAAGGGGAATGCACAGGATATCAATTGTTTTTAGAAGAATGTTCCTTTTCTATTTAAAATGGGAAATCCAAGATATCCGAAAGCATTTTAAAGACAAAATGGAGTCACACTTGGTTTTTACAAAAAACTAAGAAAAACAAAAGAAGGCTGCAAGTCTTTTAAAAGTGTAACTAGAGAAAAAGAGGGTTCGGGGGCTAAGGTACGAGAAGGGAAGGTGTTAGTCACCCTTCTCGCCCAACCGTGAGATTGGCCTCTACTTTGTCAATATTGGTTCTTATTATAAACTTTTTTAAAGGTAACATATACAAAACGAGAGGTTGAAGAGAATTCAAACAAAAGCAAACAACAAAGCAAAAACCTTACTACGCTTCTTAGGGTCATGCGATTTTGTTATTATTTCTAGATATGTCACACATATAGTTTGAGCAAAGTAAAATGAAAAACATGCGAGTGAGCAGGAAAATAAACAAATAAAGGCCTAAGGGACATGCAACAAAGTTTCAGTTTCTAACATGCCATAAACAGGCTATACAGGACAAAATAGAAAAGATTAAAACACTGTTTCAAGCTACTAGATATGCATAAAACACACGGCCATAGCAAGATAAGTTGTGGTCGTGACATAGAAGGTCACACAGCTGGCGGCCGTGACCAATATAAGGTTACCACAACAAACAGAATAAATAAACCTCACGGCCGCGACAAATAAAAATTGTGGTTATAGTTTTTAGGGTTTCAAAAAGGGTATGGATGTGAAACAAGGAGCAAAAAGGGGCCCAAACATGTAGGAGAAGTAGGATGGAGGCCATGACCTATGGATCTTAGACCAAGTCCGTCATCCTTCATCCTTCATCCTTTATATAAATAATAACTTTAAATAGAACATACATGATATCAAGAATGAGTAATAGAGCACGATAAACACACTTCTCATGTACTGGCCTCACAAAACCTTACGGCCGTAGCCAAACTAATGTGATGGTCGTGACAATCATAGAAACAAAACTAGCGATCTTTGTAGCCTTACATCGGCCTGAACTATTGGACTCACAAAACACACGGTCGTGACATGGAGAGGTTGCGACCATCGTGTTATAGGTCAACATAATGCATAACAAATGAAGGCACAAAATACAAAGTCTATAACTCACCTATTTTGAGCTAGATCTACTGTTTATCAGCTATTAAAAGAATAAGCTATGTTGTAGAAGGGAAGATACAAAACAGAAATGTTCAAAGGAAAATGGAGCCAAGGATAAACAATAGAAGGTTTTGAAAGAAATTTTTTACATCTTAAGCTTAAAGGATTGTCACGGCTTGGGAAAATAAACCACACGGCCGTACCATCTATAGGTTTGAAAATAGCGGCTCTGTATAAAAACCTCACAGCTGGTACTATTTTCGATAAAAAAGATGGCGGCTAGGATAAAATCCTCACAGCCGCCATTATTATTGGTTTAAGAAATCACACGGCCGTGTCATTTAATGGCCACGGCTATGAGATTTAGTGAAGCTCAGAGAACTTCACATACGCTCAGTGTGCTTGTGGGTTTCGACACAGAACAAAAACAGCAACGAATATAGAAATAGAAAGCTATGAGAACACTGTTAGTAAGGAGAAAAACAAGAATAAACAATACTTGTATTGAAAAGGATGCTAAATAATCAATAAAATGATGAAAACCTCACCCACGACACCCTCGGAGGAAGGAAATGAGGGTTTAGATAAAAGTTGTGGTTCCTGTGGTTATCTCGTGTGTATATCCACCTTGAATGGCCCCTTGAGATAAAAATGGGATGCCTCTAATCCAATACGAGCTCCTGGTACTCAACTAAGGTAAGGAAGTACACAAAATTGACTTAGGAAGTATAACATATTGGGTGAGAATGAATTTTGGCAGTGTAAGGGTGTTCTGGAACTGCTCTCCTTTGTTTGGCTTGGAAACAGATCCTATTTATAGGCAAAACGGGCAAGGCAGACCCCCTCTGGGATGTTGCCACTTGTCCTAAAAGTGGAAATAGTAACGGCCATTACCTTTTTTCTTTTTAATAGTTCAGGTTATAACATTTATGCTTTTCACAAGATTAACTGCTACCTTTATGCTTTTTACAGGACATGCCGCTACCTTTATGGTAGCCAAATGTTGCGATTAGAATCAAAATGTCCCGGCCGTGACATGAAAATTAGCGTCCAAGATCAAAATGTGGCGGCCGTTAGAAACGAAGGTCACGGCTTAGGCTGTTTGATGGTTTTTTTGTTTTCGCTAACTTAGGAGGATCTCTGAGCTTGATTCTCATTCCTTTTTTATCTGGACGCATTCGAGGAAGGTGCCTAAAATTCAGCTTGGTCAGATTAGGGTGTTTATAGTTGCCCCTCTTTAACAAGGCTTGCAGCAACTTGTGGTGCAAGTGACTGTCAAAGCTCTACAGACGAACCGATAGAACAAGTCGCCAATCTTAGGCGCAAACAAAACATGAAAAAATGCGTGTTCGAATCTGAATATCCATTGAGCTTCCTACGTACCCCTATTATAAGGGATTAGATCAGTCGTAGTTCGCGGGACAATTCATATGATGTAAGCAGGCTAATCATGATGCATGAAAAACATGATACGATACAATCCGGTGCAAATGTGAACGTGTAAATAGACTTAGGGTGGATCGAAGATTGAAAGGGATAACTTTTAGGTTGTTTGAGGACCGAATAGTTAGTTTAAGGTCATGAGAAGGACCGAACGAGTAAATGGGGCAAAGTTTTAGGTTATGCGAAGATCGATGAGTCAGTTTAAGGTCATGAGGCAGATCAGGAAGGCTATGGATAGTTTTAAGTCGTGTTGGGGATCAGCGAGTCAGTTTAAGGTCATGAGGAGGGCCGAGAAGGCTAGGGACAGTTTTAGGTCATGTTAGGGACCAGTGAGTCAGTTTAAGGTCATGTGGAGGACCAGAGGCGCTATGGACAGTTTTAGATTGTGCCAGGGACTGGTGAGTCAGTTTAAGATCATGAGGAGGATCGAAAAGGCTATGAAGAGTTTTAGGTCATGTCAAGAACTGACAAGTCAGTTTAAGGTCATGAGGAGGATCGAAGGTACTAGGAACAGTTTTATGTCATGTTGGGGACCGACTTAGGTTCAAAAAAGGGGGCATTTATTCAAAAAAAAAGATGGGCTAAAAAGGGGTTTTGAAACATTCACAGCCCAAACGAGATAACTCGAAGATGTTTCAAGGGGCATATAAACATGGCGGCCGTTGCTTTTCAAAGTTACGGCATGTACTATGTTGTCCTATATAAGTTGCGGCCTGAGGATATATATCATGGCCGGTTGTAACGTTTGGGGAAACATGGCGGCTTGGACATCTAAAAGTGGCGGCCTGGGTCACGTACTAACGGTCGTTAGTTTTAAAACTTTGGACCTCACGGTCGTGGGGTCGATGACAGTCATATACCGAGGCTGGTTTTAAAAAAACTCATTTACGCGAATCATCCAGAATTCTATTCTCTCTCATTTTCTCATCCCTTTCCCTCTCTCATTTTCTTGACTTCCTCTCTCATTCTCTCGATTTCCTCTCTCACTCTCTCGCGTGACTCCCTCCCTCTCGAGTCACCATGTTTCTTCTCTCGTTTATATTCGTGGTGTTCTCGATAGTGGTGGGTGTCGGCCATGGGTTAGGCTTTATAGGCGAGGAAGGTGGAGGTGCCAGTGGAGGAGGCACAGGTGGTGGCAAGGCTGGTGATGGCGGTGGCATTGGAGGTGATAGCGGCAGCCAAGAAGCCGCGGCTGGGGAGGAGGTGCCATCTGGGATTCCAGGGATGCTGGGGGTTTTTGACCTTGCGACGTATCACCTGGTGCCTCACCGACTATGGAGGCCGGCCATGAAGCAGCTTGTCATACCCGACGTAGTGGAGGAGCTAGAGATCCTCCTTCAGCGTCGTGACGATCACCTTTCTTCCCGGAACCTTGAGGTAAGCCAATGTTTTTCGTGTTTGATCATTTTGTATGATATTGCATGCACTTGAATTTTTCTTGAAACTAGTCTTGAATTGATTTTTGATTGAATATTGGAATTTGAATTCGGATGGATTGGTCTTTGGGATTAAACTGGAGTTTTAAGTTTGACCGAAAATGTGGACTTAACTAGGTTTAGACCCTTGACTCGGATGGATGGATCCTTGCTTTGGACTATGGGACTCTTGAGTCTTGGACAAAACAAACCTTTTGAATTGAATATATGAACTAACTCAATTAAAACGACTTTAAACTGGCAAAAAAAAGAGTTGCAGTGTGTGTTAGGTTTTGGCTTGATTTTAGATTCTGGGTTAGGCAAAGGTGGATTGAGTCAAGTCTAGGTGGATGTTGGACGGTTTTTGAATTTAGAGGAATCTATGGACAAACCTTTACAAAACAAGCTTAGATTCGTAAAACGATTTCAGGGTGGATTTGAATTTTGAATTGGGCTAGGTATGAAGGAAAAGGAGAATGAATCTGGGTAAATGTTTGAATAGAAACTATGTCAGAACGTGGGTCTGGAGCGTGTTTGAACCATATTTTTGGAGACTAGGTTGATTTTGAGAAAATGGAATCAGGGATTAGATGGTTGGTTCGAATTGGAGTTCGAGCACCGAGGTGCAATTGATATTGATTTTGAAATGAAACATAGCTGGGTTAAAGTTGGGTTTAGTCGAGTTCGAGATTTGATTGGGGTTTGCATTTGAGATTGTTAAGGGTTGAATCAACTATTTTTGAGAGGATAGAAGCTGCTTTGGCTTTTCAAAATTGAGTTTGGGATGGGTTTCAAATGAATTAAGGGCTAGTTTAAAAGCCATAGGTTGGTCATTATATCGAAATTTTTGAATCCTTAAACATTTAAATTTGAAGTGAATCGGTTGTTCATTTGAATTTTGCATTGGGGTGGGTTAAGATTGTTTCATTGTTGATGAAAGGGAATTGATTGGGTTGAGTTTGCTTTGAAGTGAGGATGGGATTTTCGAATTTGACTTAGTGTGGAGGTTCTATTTTTTGTATCCTGTCGTTGCTTGTTTGTTATAAGTTTCATTTGTTGCTTTGTTTTGTTTATTTTGTCTTCCGGTTGTTGCTTTGTTTTTCTTATTTTGTCTTTCGTATGCTCGTTTTGTTGATTCATTTCAAGCGATCGAGCATATTCGAGGTTTCGGTGATTCTTTTGACATTTTAGAGTGCTACATCACCCTGCCTCCACACTATCGAGAGATCGTTAACAGGCTTGGCTTTGGGAGATTTGTGAGGGTGCTGGAGGAGACTAGCAATGATAGATTCACCCATACGGAGCTTTTGGAGAGATAGTGGGACACAACCAATACTTTTCATTTTTTGACATTCGAGGTAGCTCTCACTCCTCTTGACTTTTCTTTTATTACCGGGATACGGTTCAGTGACGATCCCATCCCATATAATCTCGATATCTGTGAGAGTCCTGCTGCACTATTGCACTTTCTCAGCCACGGGCCCCTTTCCATCGACAAGGGGAGCATTCGATATATGTGGCTGAAGAGGACTTTCTGCCACATTGTCTGTTCTGAGCCCCATCACTACGAGTCGGTGGCTTGTGCATTCCTCCTCTACATGTTCGGGATAGCCCTATTCCCGAACTTACATAACAAGGTGCACTTGCATTATTTGTCTACCATGCTAGTAGTTGATAAGATCGACCGATTTGACTGGGGTGGTGCTGCACTAGCCGCCCTATATGGATATATGAGCACTGCCATGAGGACTTTTGACTTGAGCGTCATTGGTTACTGGAGCATCTAGGAGGTACAACCATTTTCTCTATTTCTGCCTTCCTTTCTTCTATCCCATATCTGCATATCTGAATTAACTGTACTGATCCTTCTTCTTAATCTTTACAGTTGTAGGCATATGAGTTTTTGGGCATGCATCATCCTTTGAACTCCTATGATGATCCGTTGGTGATCCCTAGAGCAGCCAGGTGGGGCAAATCCTTCTGAGGTTCAAAGCCCAGAGGGAAAGATATTAATGATGACAGGCATTTCTTGGACACTCTCACTCCCGATCGGGTTCGTCACCATATCCTTACTTGTCTCTTCCTTGCAGTTCTTCTGCTATGTAAATCCTGCTCACTGACATGTTTCTCCATCTTTCAGGTCTACTGGGATATTTAGGCAGGCATAGAGGAGTGGGCAGAGGTCGACCTGATGTGGAGCCGTGCGGTTACCCAAACCCGCGCCTTACTTGAGGGACCATTCTGTCGCGAGTGGTACCTCGGTGAGCATGTTGTTCGACAGTCCTTGGGGTACGACCACTTATTATCCCGAGGGCTCCTCTGGTCTGGATACGTCAGACCGAGTCCCTTCGTACTGCTGAGATCATTCGCGCCATGGAGGGAGTTGATATCACCACATTGATCGAGGAAGCAGATCACGACTACGCCGCTTTTGCTAGAGAGAGACTGATGCCAGCCATAGGACCTAGAGCTATTCGACAAGCTCCTCCCCCTGCTACTCCTAGTCCCATCCATCCTGAGCTTTCATGGACGGTGGACACCATTGTAGATGGGGATCCTCACCGTACTCAGATTCTCGCACCAGCTTCTTAGGAGATACTTATTCCCTCTAGCGTAGAGTAGGTGTGCTCCTTTCTTTTCTTTATTACTTTCTACTCTTCTTTGCATGACATTTTCCTTTCTTTATACTAATCCCGATACTTGAGCTGATATTGATTCTGTTATTTAGCTGTTCTAATATGACCATTTCTTTTGACAGATGCCTCGGGCGTGGTGCAATGAAAACCTCCGCTTGATCTCGGGATTGAGGGTTCTAGTTCACCGTTGGGATGTGGCCTTCCATGCCCAGGGTGAGGAGCCTCTCGCCCCTCGTGGTGGCCTAACTGTGGTACATCTTTACTCTTCTTGTCTTTTTCACTTTTGTATTCTTTTTTTCTTCTATTTATGCATATCTGACATACGTCTTTTCCTTCTTTCAGCGTGGCCGAGGTGGTGGTTCGAGGACTCGGGGTGGCCATACCGCACCTGCTATTCCAACTGCACACTCAGGACGAACCTCCACATCTACTTTTGCTGTTGCTACTTCTACTACTGGTACTTCTTCTAGAGCTCAAACCTCCAGTGCGATTCGAACGGGTACGGAGGAGGAGACTAGCTCGACGGGATCATCTTTTGGGGAGTCTTCCCAGTCCGACTATGTGGCTCGAAGAAAGAGGACTCAGTGGGAGTGACTTACTTTATGATGATTTTTATTTCTTCTCTCTTCATACACAAAGGCCAGTGTACCTATTCTTGCTTGGGCCTGCGTGCCCGTTTGATACATTCCCATATTCTGTGGTGATACATTACTGGTCCTAATTCACTGCCTTAACATAATGATACACTGCTTCGACACACGTGCACAGACACACTGTTCCCTCCATATTGATACACTGCTTTTACACACATGCACAGTTACCATGGATGGGCACTTATACCCCTTGATTATTCTTTCAGCCTGTGTACCGTGACGTACAATTTACATTACTTTTGCTTTAGATGGGTTGGGCCTTCGTGCCCCTTGGATTACGCTTTTGCTTATCATGGATGTTTGAACCTCTTACGATATAAAAACTTTTCTCAAATGTTCAAATTTTAATTATGCAGGCTGTGTGTTTTATGAGTTGTAAACTTTGTTATATGAACTGCTTTTCCTTGTTGTGAGTTGCTTATGCGTCGCTAGGACGTTTTGGGGTATTCTGAGAAAACAAGGAGGAGCTGTCAAAATTTTCTGCATAAAAACATGGCGCCCATGAGGAAAAAAGTCATAGCCGTGCCTTTTGAAATTGGCGGCCTGAAGTTATGTGAAAAATAGTTTACGGCCTGGAGTTCACTATCACGTTTGCGAAGTTTAGGAGAAATAATGTGACGGCTGTGGGAAGAGAGAAAGGCGGTCGTGAGAAACAATGTTATGGCCATAAGTAACTTTTTTGCGCGAAACTTCTGGCAGATTCTAGGTTTCCCTCTTTTTCCAACTCTATAAAAGAGTGACACTGCTCCAGAATCTACTATTCTGTATACTTGGCATTTTCTTTACATTCTTCATGGCTTACTCCTATAACAACTCCTTGTTGGCGTAGATGGGCGACTTTTCTCCAGTCGAGCGTAGGAACTTCCTCAACTTTAGCCTAGATGCGCTATTCTCCTTGCAAAGCATGAGGGTTGATTGGCATCTCCTTCGAGGGGCCACCTAATTGTGGGATCCCAAAGTGCACGTCTTTCGCTTCAGCATTGAGGAGTTATGTCCGACCGTAGAGGATTTCTCTGCTATCCTTGAAATCTCGGGTCACGATGAAGTCATAGTTCTTGCTCCTTTCTCGAGTACTAGAGATAGGTTGATGCATCTTTGTGGTTTTTCCTATCATGAGGCTGCTTTGATTACTCATGGTGGATGCCTCAACGTGGCTTGGATCATAGACCACTTTGGGTTGCGGGGCTCCCTTGGCGACTTCCCTTTCCAGCTTCAACGTAGGTACCCTCTATGCATTTGTCTTTTGGCTCTCTTCCTCCTAGGACCTTCAAATGGGCAGGTTAGCTCTTCCCTGGTGGATGTGGCCTATCAGATTTATGAGGGTCGGGACCCTTTCTTGTTGATTCTGTCTAAGACGTTTCTGGGGCTCGATGAAGTCCATGCTGAGGGTGCTCCTTATTTTGCTGGTACTGCACTTTTACTATAGGTATTCACTCAACTCTCATTTTTTCGTATTCTCTTAGATTTTTCCACTCAGCTCTCTTTTTTCTTTATTTCTCTCAGATTTTTCCACTCAATTCTCCTTTTTTCATTATTTCTCTTTGATTTTTCCACTCAGCTCTCCTTTTTCTTTATTTCTCTCAGGTTTAGTTAATGGAGAAGGTGAATCTGCTGGAAAAACCTATATTTCATACCTACAACATTAAGTCCTTTTTTTGCCATCAGGTCTTCCAACTTTGCTCCACTGAAGCTAATTGGAAGAATTATCTGAGTTCTTTGATTGGGGAGGACATCTCTTGACTATGCCCCTGGCTGAAGATATCTTCTATGACTATTTTCACTACCGGTCACTCGAGGGTCCAATTAGTTAACTTGAACCTAGCCACTTCTATCATCCTTATCGCATTCTACGCCAATTTGGACATACCCAGATCTGTCCTGAGACTTCTATGAGCCAATGATACAGTCATCCTCACTAGGTCCCTTTTTTGGGTCAGTATTAGTAGGCCTAGTCTTCTCGACTGAGGATACCAGTTAGAAAGGACTTTGATAGTAGGCTTTCTGAAGTTTATAGGGCTTGGCTGCAGACAGAGATAGAGCGAGAGGCATGACAAGGAGAAGATGCATAGAGAAGGAAGACTTGACTTCTTTTGCTATGTCTCAATATCTATGTATGCTTTCCTTTTTAGCTTTTTAGGATGAAGACTTGCGAGCCTCTCTTATATCTTTTTGAAATCTATATCGGTGAAATTATTAATGAAAATTTCTCCACTTTTGGCTTGTGATGGCTCTTTTTTAATTTCTATTCATATAACATAATCATTTTATTAGAGAAACTTAAAACAGACTTTTGCATTGATCAACTTACTTGAAGCATTGTAACAAGGAGGGAATTCTGAACAATGGTTTGGGCCGAACTTCTGATAGAAGCTGCCTATGTATCCCAAAGAAAGGAATCAAGCTATAACGCAGTTCGAGGCATGGGTAACACTCGGGTATTGAGGCTCTCCTTTTACGTGCTTTTCCCTTAGGGGTAGAATCTTTTAAGATGGTCCGAATTGATAGGTGTAGAGAAAATATTCCCATCTAAATCCATCAGAACCTCCGGACATGAAGGTTTTAATAAGATAGGGTTCGGCCCAATTGGATTTGAACTTGCCCCTAAGGTAAAAAATTGGAGCACTAATCTCTTTGAGGACTAAATCACGTTCTTTTAAGTTTCGGGACTTAACCTTCTTGTTGAATACTCGAGCTATCCTCCTTTGATACCCCTGAACATGAAACAACGGTCTGAGTCTCCTTTCATAAAATAGGAGTAACTCTTCGAATCTGTCCCTTTACCATTCTAACTCGGGAATACTACTCTTGGCCATTATTCTTAGAGATGGGATCTCCAATTCTATTGGTAGAACTGCTTCTATTCCGTAGACCAAAGCATATGGTGTTGCTCCAGTAGAAGTGCTAATCGATGTCCGATATCCCCAAAGAACAAATGGTAGCTTTTCTAACCAGTCTCTACTTTCCTCTATCGTTTTCTGAAGGATCTTCTTCACATTCTTATTTGCAGCTTCTATAGCCCCATTGGTTTATGGTCTGTATGGTGAGACTTTGTGACTAACAATTCGATATTCCTCCAATAGATCCAAAACTTCTCCCTAAAAGTGGAAATCGTTATCAGAAATTATCTCATGTAGGACTCTGTACCGACAGATGAGATTTTCTTTGATGAACCGGGCTATTCGAGAGGCTTTCAAGACTGAGTAAGAGGCAACTTTGACCCACTTTGTGAAGTAATCAATTGCTACAAGAATAAACCCATGTCCATTCGATGCCTTTGGTGTAACCTTCCCTATGACATCGATTCCCCAAACTGAGAACGGCTAGGGCGAGGTCATGTTATATAGCTGAGACGACGATACTTGCAAGAGGTTTGTGTGGATTTGGAATTTTCGGCATCTCCGAATAAACTGATGGTAGTCTGCTTCCATGGTCATCCAAAAATATTCTTGGCACATGATCTTTTTAGCCAGCATCATCCCACTTATGTGAGGTCCACAAACTCCTTTATGAATTTCTCTCATTACCTCATGTCCTTCTTTTGTGTCAACGCAGAGTTTATTAACTCCTAGCTATCCTTTTCTGTACATTTTCCCCCCACAAATTATGAACAGTGCGGCGAGTCTCCTGATAGCTCTTTGGTCCTTCTTACTGGCTTGGCTCGGATATTCTCTCTTTTTGATGAATTTCCAGATATCGTGATAGCATGGTAACCAGTCATTGGTTTCTTAGGTTATAGCGATGTTGATTGCAAGTACATCCTTATGTTGAATTTCCAAGGGCCTCATTCTTATCCCGAATTGTATATCTATCATTGATGCTAGAGTAGCCAAGGCATCAGCGAATTTGTTCTGCAATCTCAGTATACGAACAAATATTACATTTTCAAAGTAGGGGATCATTAGCTCGAGTTCTCGATGATACTGAACCAACTTTTCTTCTTTGACCTTCCGCTCTCCGTTGACCTGGGATACGACCAGAGCCGAATCTCCTATGACCTCCGACTTTCTTACCCCTAGTTCTAAGGCGGCTTCTAATCCAGCTAAGCAAGTTTCGTACTCGGCCTGATTGTTAGTAACCTCAAAATTCAATTTAAAATCCAATGGGATACGAGAATCATCAGGGATAACAAAGAGTATCCTTATCCCATAACCATATTGGTTTGAGACTCCATCGAAATAGAGGGTTCATTGATCCTTCTCAATTTTCAGCATCTATTCATTAGGAAACTCAAACTCAGGCTCTTTCCTCTCCGTTGATAATGATTAGCTAAGAACTCAATAACGGCTCTCCCTTGCTGCAAATCAAACTCGGCTAGCATCAGCAGCCACTGGGCCAACTTTCCTGTCAATGCTGGCTTTCCAAAGAGATATTTGAGTGGATCCATCCTTGAGATTAGAATGACACGGTATGCCAAAATGTAGTGGCGTAGCTTCCTGGATGGCCAAACTAGAGCCCAACAAGTCTTTTCCAAAGGCGTATACTGTCGTTCACATTCGGTCATCTTCTTACTTAAGTAATAGACAGCTCTTTCTACCCTGGCTTCGTCTTCCTGTGCAAGCATACATCCCATTGCTGAATTAGTCACTGATAGGTATAGTATCAAAAGATTACTGGGTTCTAGTGGTGACAAAACTAAAGTGTTTTGTAGATACTTCTGTATTGCTTCAAAGGCATCTTGACACTGCTGATCCCACTGAAATTTGGTTCTTTTCTTTAAGAGTCGGAATAAGGGTTCATAGGTAGTTGTTAGCTTGGCGATGAATCGGCTGATAAACTGAACCTTTCTCAAGAAGCTCTTTACGTCCTTCTCTGTCTTCGAAGGATCTATCTCTATTCCTCACTGTGTGATCATGAATTCAAGCATCTTACCTATAATAACTCCGAAGGCACACTTTAGAGGATTCAAACGCATTTTATACTTTTTAATCTGCTCGAAGAATTTCCTCAATGCAATGACGTGTCCCTCTCGGGTTTTTGATTTCACAATCATATTGTCCACATATACTTCCACCCTCTTTATGTATCATATCGTGCAACAATGCTGTTGTAGCCCTTTACTAGGTTGCTCCTACATTCTTCACAAAGATCTACCAAGTCTATCTGCATCTTTCCTGTGAGACCCATCTGCTAAATCACGACTTCTTCATCACTTTCGGATAGCTAGTGATCGGAAAAGATCTCTAATCCTGGTAATTTCTTGTTAGTCTTCTCTTCAATCCATGGTTCAGGGAACCCACAGTAAGGGAAATCGACCCCTTCTTTGATGAAACGTCCATTCAGCATCGGCCCATAATTTCCTATGTTTGCCTCCTCCTATTCTGGCTTGTATGCCAGTCTGTACCCAAGGCGATTGTGATTTATGAGGATTAGCCTCGAGATCCATTGTAGATGCTTTCTTAATCTCATGCCTAGAAAGTAGGACATTTCCTTCATCATAGCTATGACTTTTGAGTTAACATAACTCCCCTCATCATTCATCAGAACTTGTATGGCCTTGTTTTCATCAAAATCAAATCCATTCAACAAGAAATCCTCCTCTCCTTGTTAGATCTCAAAAAGCGGGGTAGCATCACTGAGCGGAGCTAACAAGCTAGTTTCATCCAGTATAGTGATAGTTACTCCATCTTTAATCAATTTTATCTCTTGGTGTAGAGTAGACAGGGCGGCTCTAATCAATGGGTCGTGCAGCCATGGCCTTCCCAGCAGTAAATTAAATGATACTGGTACATCAAAGATATGAAATTTTACTTCACTTTCCAAGGCTCCCACTATTACAGTGAAAGTCACCAACCCCAAGACATCTCTTCGTGTGTTATCATATACTCGTACTCCCTGTGCACTCGGCTTGAAGTCTTGCGTCTTCAATCCTTGGCAGTAAGCAGTTTGCAACAAGCATACGTTGAGGGCAGAACCGTTGTCGACCAAAACAATCGGTACCCATTTTCCTAGACTTTTGATGGTTAAGTATAATGGTTTATTGTGGGATGGTCCTTCAGCTAGAAAATCTCTGCCACTGAAGGAAATAATACTAGACTATTTCTCGGGTTAAGCATTCTAACCAGCTGGTCTAGAGTGACATCAATCGGTATGTTCGCGTTGTTCAAGGCTTTTAGGATGGCTTGTCAGTGTTTGTGGGATGCCACGAGTAACTCCCAAATGGTTACATTTGCTTGTTTCTTCTTAAGCTACTTAAGGACTACATCTTCCTCTTCACCATTCTGTCTCTCTATTCTTTCAGCCTGTTTCCTTAGTTCCATTGTGCCTCTACTCGGTTGCCCCTTTTCCAGCTGTGCGGGCTTAAGATGTCTTCCACTCATTGTCAGGTGTTCTATCTGCTCTTTGGGTTCCCATAGCCCTTCAAACTGGTCAACTACTTCCCAAATTTCAGCCACTGGGCCTCCTTTCTCTCGAAAGGCCCAGAAATTGTCTATCTCTTCAATGTTCCTTTCATTTTTCCAAAAGTCTTCCTCAATCCCCATTATGTTTTGTGAAAACCGTTCAAACTCTTCGCTGGTTGCAACCTCCAGTTCAAAAAGTTATGACAATGACACTTCATCTAACAGATCTTTGCAACTATAGGACGGGGGAGGGCACCAAGGCTCCCACGGGCCTCCCTGGTCACGTGGTTCTTCGATTACTGGGTATCATTCTGGAAAATCTTCTCCTTCATCATATTCTATATCTATGAATTCCTGTTCAACTTCTTCTAACTCCCACATGTCATTCTCTTCTTGATAATCCCATTTAAGAGAACATGAGATAGGTCCCTTTGGTAGAGGTATCCTTGGTTTCGGCTCATCGAGAGGAACAATGTATGTGGAAGGGTCAAATGCAAGACTTACGATTCCTAACAAATTAATTTGGGGAGTACTTTCCTCTTTCTGCACTTTCTTCTTGTCGACTTTCGTACTAACTGGCGGATTTTCTTCCTACATGTTCTCACTGTCAATGTCATTTTCCTATGAAGATTCTTCTCTTTCAGGTATTGCTTTTCCTGCTTCTCCTATTTCAAAACTAGGATTAGCTTCCTTGTACCAAGCTGCCCCTTGATGCCAGGCTATGTCATTGCTTGGGATGGTCGGGACGTGCCACTTAATGTCAATTTTGGCCTCTTCCAAGTCATCCAATGCCTCGAGGTGGACCAAATCTTCCCATATGTGTTTGACCTCTTCATCTTTTTCATTATTGGCAAGGGGAGGGGTTTCCTCCTCATGGAAAAAGACAATCGACAAGGTGAAAGAATCATCTTCAATCAAATCCCGGATAAGGTCATTAAGCCACAACCTCTTGTTAGGATGGAAAATCTGCAATCGACTTCGATTCTGTTACATAAACTATGAACTTGGTGGGATTAAATCCTTCCAACTCTTCCTCGATGGCATTTATATTCTGCAGATTAACATCATTCGAAAGAGGGTTGGTAGTAACACTTGGCTTCTAAGTAGAAATGGGTGGAGGGATCACTTTATTCTCAATGAAATCTTAAATTTCATACCGCAGTTTTATGCAATTGTTGGTTAAATGGTCGTGCCCCTAGTGAAAGGCACAGTATTGGGTAGGATTATATCGGGGTGGCAAAGGATTTGGAAGTAGAGTCGGCTCTAAAGACTTTATGAGTCCCTCTCAATCAAATGGATTAGGATGAATGTTAAAGACACTGTTAGTTGGGTGAAGGTTCTCTTCTGGTTTTGGGGTAGGGTTTGGGCAGCCGGCTGAACAGATGGGCTTGCCCAATTCGAGTTAGGATTCAACATGTTCACTCCATAACTCCGACTTACAATGTTTGTGGCATTATTCTGATTGTTGGCATATAACTTCTGAACTATTTTCTGACTCGATTTTTCCTTTCTAATATCCTCGAACTGCAGAGCAACCTCTATCTGTACCCCTACATCAAAAATCTGCTCAAATGTCATTAATGGCTGCGTGATCAGATACTTGTGAAATTACGGTTGCTTGTTCTTCACCACCATTATTACTTGTTCTTTCTCAGTGGGCTGACTCATCATCTTAGCTTCTTTAGCCCTCCATCGTGTCAGGAATTCCACAAAATATTCTTTATCTTCTTGCCGAGTGGTCTCAAGCTTTCGAGTGGTAATATCGAGCTGGATGTTGTAGTTGTACTGATTAACAAATGTGGTGGCATTGTCCTTCTATGCTTTCGTCTTGGCAGCATCTAAAGATAAAAACCATTTCTAAGCAGCTCCTGACAAAGATCGCTGGAAAAGCTGGGCTTTCAACTGGTCATTAATACCCATCTTCGACAAAATTCCCGTATATATTCTAAAATGAATCGTAAGATCCCCAGTTCCATTAAATTTCTCTATATCAGGCATCTTGAATTTCTCTATAAGGCTTGAATCTAATATTAACACTGTGTCTGAAATCTAGCTTGATTCGTTATAGTAGTACTAACCCCTTCAACTTTCCGTTGCAATTCTAGGATTGGCCTCATCATGTCAGCCATGGTCAGTTCCGGGTCTGCCATCTACAATCTCAATTGGCTAATACATTTGAGCTTTTCGCTCAGAGATCAGGCCCAAGTTCGTATAGGTTCTTCTCTATCTAAAACTATGATCCTAGGCTTCTGAACTGAATAAGCTTACAAAAATTGGAAAACTCATCAGCCGGGTCTAGACTCAAAACAACTCACTCTCGAAAATAGACTCATACGAATCGAAAAACTCTCACATAAACTCAAAATAGCTCACTCTCAATGACATATTGAGAAAACAAAGGCTAACTTTAATCGGGCTGCTAGTATACAAATAAAAGCATCCATAGAAAGAAAATCACATAACCCTAAAAGATTTATTGATCCTAAAAGAAAGATTCTAAGAAGCTATATGCTCATGAAAAGGCTGGTAGGTCCTCACTCAGTGTACCTTCTTAATAGAGTTAATAATATACCTCCCAATGCCAAAAAAGGTACAAGACATAGTCAAATAGAATTCAATAACCCTTTTTGCCACATCTATGGAAGAATGTGGCCAGAAAGCTTGCTAGCTTTCCCGACATAGCCCCGAGATAGTAAACTGACCTACGTATCAGGTAGGCAGAGCGGGGGTGTGAGAATCAAGCACACAAATATGCAAATACAGATACGAATACCGATGAAAAAGTTTATAAAACAAACCATTGACATTTTAAGTTAAGCTCTCCGATGATTTGTTTTGAAAAACCAGTCCCCAGTGGAGTCGCCAGAAAAAATGCAGACATTTTCGAGGAAGATTGGGAAGGGGAATCCGCTGGATATCCATCGTTTTTAGAATAATGTTCCTTCTCTATTTAAAATAGGCAATCCAAGATATCCGAATATATTTTTAAGACAAAAAGGAGTCGCCACTTAGTTTTTGTGAAAAACCAAGAAAAATTAAAAAAAGGCTGAAGGTCTTTTAAAAGCGTGACTAGAGAAAAAGAGAGTTCGAGGGCTAAAGTACAAGAAGCAAAGGTGTTAGGCAACCTTCTTGCCCAACTGTGAGGTTGGCCTCTACTTTATCAATATTGGTTCGTATTATAAACTTTTTTAAAGGTAACATATACAAAACAGGAGATTGAAAATACTTCAAACAAAAGCAAACAACAAAGAAAAACCTAACTACGCTTCTCAGGGTTGTGCGATTTGGTCATTATTTCTGGATATGTCGCACATATGGTTTAAGCAAAGCAAAGCGAAGAACATGCGAGTGAGCAGAAAAATAAACAAAGGAAGGCCCAAGGGATATGTAGAAAAGCTTTAGTTTCTAATATGCTATAAACAGGCTATACAAACCAAAATAGAAAAGATTAAAACACTATTTCAAGCTACTGGAAATGCATAAAACACACGGCCATAGAAAGATATGTTGCGACCGTGACATAAATGATCACACAGCTGGCGGCCGTGATCAATATAGGGTTACTGCAACAAACAGGATAAATAAACCTCAAGGCCATGAGAAAACAAAGTCATGGCTATAGTTTTTAGGGTTCCGAAAAGGGTATGGATGTGAAATAAACACCAAAAAGAGGCCCAAACATGTAGGATAAGTACGATGGAGGCCATGACTTATGGATCTTAGACCAAGTCTACCATCCTTTAACCTCTGTACAAATAATAACTCTAAACAAAACATACAGGATATCAAGAATGAGTAATAGAGCACAATCAACACACTTCTCTTGTACTGGCCTCACAAAACCTTACAGTCGTAGCCAAACTAATGTGACAGTCGTGACAATCATATAAACAAAACTGGCAATCTTTGTAGCCTTACAGCGGCCTGAACTATTGAATTCACAAAACACACGGCCGTAGCATGGAGAGGTCGCGACCGTCGTGCTATAGGTCAACAGAATGCATAACAAATGAAGGCATGAAATAGAAAGACCATAACTCACCCATTTTAAGATAGATCTACTATTTATCAGCCATTAAAAGAATAAGCTAAGTTGCAGAAGGGAAGAGACAAAACTAAGATGTACAAAGGAAAATGGAGCCACAAACAATAGAAAGTTTTGAAAGCATTTTTTACATCTTTAGCTTAAAGGAATGTCGCGGCCTAGGCAAATAAACCACACGATCGTACCTTCTATAGGTTTGAAAATGGATGCTCGATATAGAAACCTCACGGCCGATACTATTTTCGATCAAAAAGACAGCGGCTAGGATAAAATCTTCACGGCCATTATTATTGGTTTTAAAAATCACATGGCCATGTCATTTAAAGGTCATGGTTGTGAGATTTTGTGAACCTCAGAGAACTTCAAATATGATCAGTGTGCTTGCGGGTATCGAAATAGAACGAAAATAGTAACGAATATAGAAACAGAAAATTACGAGAACACTGTTAGTAAGGAGAAAAACTAGAATAAACAATACTTGTATTGAAAAAGATGCTAAATAATCAATAAAACGAACAAAACCTCACCCACGACACCCTCGGAGGAAGGAGATGGGGGTTTAGAGAAAAGTCGTGGTTTTTTTCATTACCTCGTGTGTATATCCACCTCGAATGACCCATCGGGATGAAAATGGGATGCCTTTGGTCCAATACGAGCTCCGGGTACTCCTCCAAAGCAAGCAAGAACACAAAAAAGGCTTGGGAAGTATGGAATATTGGGAGAGAATGAATTTTGGTAGAGTAAGGGTGTTCTGGAACTACACTCCCTTCTTTGACTTGGAAACAGCGCCTATTTATAGGCAAAATGGGCAAGGCAGATCTTCTCTGGGATGCTATCACCTGTCCCAAAAATGGTAATTGTAACGGTCATTACCTTTTTGTTTTTTAACAGTTTAGGTCATAACCTTTATGCTTTTTACAGGACAGGCTGCTACCTTTATGCTTTTTACAGGATAGGCGGCTACCTTTATGGTGGCCAAATATTGCGGTTATAATCAAAATGTTACTGCCATGACATGAAATGTAGCGGCTAAGATCAAAATGTGGTGATGAGAATCAAATTGTGGCAGCCGTTAGAAATGAAGGTCACGACTTGGGCTGTTTGATGGTTTTTGTGTTTTTGCTTGCTTAGGAGGATCTCTGAGCTTGATTTTCATTCTTTCGTCATCGGGGCACATTTGAGACGGGTGCCTAAGAATCAGCTTAGTCAGATTGGGGTGTCTACACTTGCTGGATCTGTCTTTCCATCATACATCTCAAGCTTAGGTGGAGAGAACTTACTAGGCGGATTTGCATTCTCAGTGACGTCGGCTTATGGTGACACTGAGATCTGCATTCTCAATTCTTTTCTCCAACCATAATCGAAGGACTCAGATCCAGTACAACCCGAGCTACTCTTTGTGGATTTGGTCGAGTAGACTCAGCCCCAGTGGTATCAGTTCACCTGAACTTCTTAGGCTCTCCTCTGGTTCCTTGTGCCTATGCCTTTGAGGATGACTTAGGCTATACGATTTTGAGCTTTGTTCGGTCGCTTCTAGTTTAGGACTCTCCCTTTGCCTTACAAGTGGATGCCTCTGTGCTTCTTGCCTTTAGATCCATTGCTTGAGTTTCTCGATTTCTCTATCGTGCTGCTCTATCCTCTTTTCAAGATCATTGATGATCCTATTTTTTCTTACCAGCCTCTCCTTTAATCTCCCTCTTTTCCTCGAAGATGGAGGAGGTGGTCGTTCTCCTCTAGAGCATGTGGTAGAACATCATAATCGCCTTCTATTGTGCGAGACATTCCCTGCGCCTTCGAATCTCTAACAAGATCCTCAGCACCCTTTGTTATTCTGGAATAACTAGTATTGATCTTTGAGGGACACCTCCTTGCCCTTCTGTGTGGCTTCCAGTGAACACAATTGGAGTCTAGCTCATGATCCTGTTAGTCTAGGAACATCCTTCCCACAGACAGCGCTAAATTGTGCATGTTGTAAGTTAGATGCAAAACCAGAACCAATCAAATTGGTTCAAATATGATGATCCCAAATAGAATCACGAGCCGAGCTCCTCGTTGTCGAACTCACTGGATGCTACTTGTGCTGTTGCTGAACTCTTGCAAGATAAAGAACACCGTTAGTGCTTTCAAGCCTGGTTTGACAAGGAAGCACTCCGACGTTCAAGTTAGATTTCTCTTTGAGAGGTTTCTAATCAAGAACTTGAGTTGGAATTACGTACCTGGGGGTTATGGAGTGCCTTCCTTTATGTAGAGACTGAAACTAGGGAGGCTGGGTCGTCTTAGAACTTTGTCTCTTATCCTTCATCTCTGGCTTACCAGAGATTATGCCTTATCTTTTAGCCATTCTAGCTACTTTAGGAAACTCTTACTCCATTTCCCGAACTGCCGTAACGGGATTGGGATCTTTCTGGGTTATAACTTAGCCCCAGGCTGACTTGGGCTTAAGTGTTATGGCTGCCCTTTTTTGGGGTGGTCTGAACTCGTCATGGGCCGAACTGTTAGTGGGCCGGCCCTCTAAGGTAAGTTTAAACCTATTTGATTTAGGCTGGGCTACAAGCCCTTAGTTTTATCCGCCCTCAACACCTAAATGATACGAAGCGTTTAATTTATAGAGAACATTGAGAAAATCGTTTATGTATAAATTAAATTGATTGAATATATGTAGATATAGTGTTTTATGTAATTTATTTAATGATATGTGTAATCTTAAAAATGGACCATTTATTTTACTTATAATAAATATGTTCAATTAATTTATTTAATAATATCTGATCAATTTAATTTTTTATACAAATAATATTCTTTATGAGTTTTATAGCATGAACGATACGATCATTAAAATAAAATTAACATACATATACAATAATTGCACATTATCTTAATATTCCTTATTAAACCCAAACCATTAGCTACAAAACCCAAACCATCAACTAAACGAAACGAAAAAGTAGGACCAAAAAAGAATAGAGGTTTAGTTTCATAAGTCAAATGGTACCAATTAATTTGTGTATACGAACAAATACTAAAAAGATCCACATTATGTTTGTTCATCCCATTCCACTAAAATTTTACAAATATTAAGAACATTAAACATTAAATAATCAACAAATAGTGATTAAAAAATAGAAAATGTTAACCACTACTTAATGGGTGGTCGATAAAGGGTAAAAAGTATTTAGATATCTTTTGAAAATGTATTGATATCGGTGAAGGCGACAGGTTTCACCTTAAAATTTTTTCATATTACCCTATTATTCATGCACAGTAGGTGCTATTAGTATGACCCTTATAAAATAAACAATATTAAATAAAAATTTGGTCTGCAATTATACAAAAGAGACGAAAGCACAATGTTCTCACTTTTTGATCAAGAGGTTCTGCCATAAAATAACTTATTGAGATTTGCACTGCCTTTTTAGCTCTCTTTTTTCGAAAAAAAAATGCAAACTTCCCGGATAAAAATTCCACTAGAGAATTCAGAACCAAAAAAAAGTATAACAAACAAAAACAAAAAATTAAGAAATAAAAGCAAAAGCATTTTGTGATTTGTAGTGATCGGCCTCCAACGGGCAAATATTTGTAGTAACGGAGGCCCAAAAGAGACAATTTTTGGAAATTCGTATGCGATTTTCTGACCTGGGTTTGGCTCTGAAGATGTGATTTCTCTTTTTGATGGAAGGGCTTTGGAGGCAAGTCTCATTTTGGGCATTTTGTTGCGCATTTTTTTGACGATGAATTCTCGACAAACGAACACAAAACCTACAAACCTTAAGGATGAATGAGATGTTAAATTTCATGCCTTGGTTGTAATTGTTTTTATTTTAATGTCCTTTTATGTATTTTTGTTAGGAATCGTAAAAGTCTTTATTTTTTTTGTTTCTCAAGATCAGTAATGAGTAATGTAATTCTAAGAGCTCAAGAGCCGCTCGGTTGAGTGCCTCAGGCTGAAACAAAAATGTTTCCCTGCTGCTGTTTGGTTTCGCTTTAGTAAAAAGAAAAGGCCCCTGGTGCATTAGCTATTGAATGCTCCTGTTTTCATTTTGCTGCAACTGTTTTCATCTTGAGCTTGATTAATAATTTATTTGCTACATTTGTTTGGTAATCAAACCCAACAAAGTCGTATCAGAGCTTGGTTGATCAAGAACAAGTTGGGAGTTCGAATTTGAGATGAAAAAACAAACTCCGGTGAAGATTAAAGTAATGGAAAGTTCTAGTAACCAAAATATGGGAGCACAACAATCTTCGTTTCCACTCTTTGATGGTGAGAACTACGATTTTTGGTGTGTAAAGATTAAAACCCGACTTATTTCGGAAGATCTTTGGGATTTTGTTAAAGAATGGTTTGAAGAATCTCAAAATGTGGAGGCCTTGTCAAATGCCCAAAAGCAACTATTGAAGGAGAAAAGGAAGAAAAATGAAAAAGCCCTCTCAAAAATTCAACAAGGAGTTGAAGAGACAATTTTTCCAAGAATCATCAATGAGACAAAGGCAAAGAATCCGTGGGATATTCTTTATGAGACCCGATTCCTTTTGTTTTTGTTATGTATTTATGTAATGTGTTGGTTATCGTTTTAATCATTATAAAAAGGCATATTTCTATATGTTTTATACATATGTTGGGTTAGAGTGCATGTTGGTTTCAATCCCAGTTCTATCGAGCGTCGCAGCAGAAAGTTGAAAAACTTTTCTGGGCAAGACCGATCGATCGGTCTGTCTGGCGTGGGTTCTATAAGGTGTATGAGTGGCATTGGGTTTTGGACACAAAAATGTTGAGCAAGCTTCTTTCTCTCTTTCTTGAAAAACCAACCAAACTCTTTGCCTTCTCTCTAGCTTTTATCTTGGATTGGGTCCGATGCTTGGCGTGGGGATAGTCGATCCTTGTTATACGCGCTGTGGGCTCCACATTCATCCGAATAAATCTCGTTTTGGCAACTTTAGTTTCTCACCGGTGTTTAAAGCATCGATTTTTTAACTCTTAGAGGTAGGATTCTAGACTATCTTGTTTTAAAATGGGTGATACATGTGCTAATGTGCATTATCTTCGTTTTAAAGTTCTATGAATATCAAACTTTGTGTTTAAACCGTGTTTGGTGAGATAAAAAGCATGTTAGGCTTTTGTATGGTTTATTATAAAGTTGGTGGACATATATCTACATGGTTCTCAATAAGAATGAGTTTTGAGAACCAAAAGGATTTGTATATATGTTGTGGGTACATAGTTTTGGGTGGAGTGGGGCTAACCCATGGGGTGGAGCCGTGGTTTCATCGGGTGGTTATGAGTGCGTGCCTTTAAATGTTTGCGTATGGCTATGTGTTTCTTTAAATGTCTAACATCTATGTATGTGAAATTTGGATTCGATTACTCCTGCAATGAAAGACCGTAAAGAATTGTTTAATTAGGGCAGGTACTATCATACAGTGTAATACCGTAAAGGATTGCATAATTAGGGCTGATGTTGGTCCTACGGTGAAAGACCGTAGAGAATTTGTATAAGTGGAGTTAGTATGTATCCCTCGGTCCAAGGCCGTAAAAGAATGAAAGAGGCGTAGGAAACATCGTAGGTGGTGGAAACCTTGTTGGAATGTAATGCACTTCGTGTGATTATTGAACTATTAGATGTTGCCGAATTATATGAAAACTCGTGATTTTAAGGATGGAAATCTGTTTTGAGACTCGTGTAGTCGAGTTATTTATATAATTTGTCATTGCATGTTATACTTTTAATTCATGCTAGTCCATTTCCTATTGGACTTTGGGCTACATTGTGGGATTTGAAAACCTTTCTGGTGAATATGATCGCGTGGATAGATCTTCAAGAGCCTATGAGGTGGCCAAAGACTTAGTTATGAGTTTTAATGTTCAGTAGTTATTACCATTTTTGCCAAAGAATCATGTAATGTTGTTTATGTTTCGAATGTGAAAATGGATGTTTTGTAAGCCTTATGGCCTCGATATCAATGCATGTAATGCTTGTATTATGATGAAAGAAACCACGGGTTGGTTGTATGTCTTCATAATTGTATGAAGTGGTTATCGTTTTTGGTTGCTTTATGCTTATATCAACTCTTTTCCCTCGAGGGAGGATTTTGAACCTTGTTTTATCATGTTTTAAATGGTTTGGTTGTGCCTTGAAAGCTTTTATAAATATTAGAAAATGGTTAAGTGTTGTGGGTGAAAAGTTGGGTTTTGAAAAAGTGGTCCAAAGCCAGACTGCTTGATAGACTGATTGATCGGTCTATCGAGCGGTCTTGTGTGAGCCTCGGTTGTTTCACACACGTGGAAAAAATAGATAACTGTTAAAGACCGATCGATCGATCTGGGTAATTTTTTTAAAAATCTTGTTTGTTTATTTTAAAGCTTGGCTCTTGGGGACCATGACCTTATTCTTCTAGATTGCTCTTTTACATAAAATAAACCCTTGAAGCGCGTTTATCAAAGGTTTTAAGCTTGCTTTCATTTACGTTCTTGGACCCTTGTGGGCTCGGGTGTTTTTGATGGAACTTGAAATCATAAAACGGGTTTCTGCTAGGTGGTTTACGTGACCCGAGTTTTGTGCCGTGACAACTGTTGGAGGCAATACTGCCAAGATCATTGTTTTTGCAAACAATTTTTGATAAAAAATTAACTAGACGGGCAAACGTTAAAACGGGCTCCATATTAAAATTTTGTTTTCGAACGATCAAAAATAAACCTGTGCAACTAAAGTTAATTTAGAAGAATACTTTTTGTCGATCTATTTTTTAACTACGATTTGATTCCGAGTTGAAATTCCAGTCAGATATTCTACCGTATTCCCGTATGCGATCCTTGAACGTAGTATGGGCTACGAACTATCGAAAACTCGTACCGGCAGAACCCCGATATATTTAGTCTTGAGAGACAAAATATGTCATATCAATGATGATATAAAACTGGTTCAGCCTACCGGCCCACATATATATAGGACTACAATAACGACCTGGGGAGTAATTATGAGTAAGACTTCCAGTGGAACACAAATACCTACTAGTGGTTTTTGCAATTTTCATAAAATACTATATTACAGTTAACACCACTAAAGAACTATAATTGCACTCTGACCCATAATCTCAAGACCTTCTTGCATTGAGCTCCTATTATTAAATGCTTACCATTTCTTCCCACGTTATGATTCCAGATACCCGCCAATTAAATTTAATTACTGACAATTTAATTTAATTGGCATCTTAATATTCTTAAGCCCTTCTTCTTAACTTATTTGACCGTCGGATAATCAAATCCACCTACAGGGTTGGCTTGGTCAAAACTTATTAGCATCCTTAAGGGGGAATCATCAATCCCGATTTATCGTGACGTGAATTCTGTCAATAATTAGTAATTATCATATAAATAATACCGCTATCCAACTCACCGAAAATATAGACCCATATAGGATCGCACCCTCCAATGAATCAAAACAACGAATATTAAATATATGCAAATCAATAATTATTTCAGGATTAAGAGAATAAGCACTATTCATAATAACCTTGGGTGTAAATTAATTTATATAGTGAGTACAATATTAATTACCCCAAATGTCTTGTTGATTACACACAAAGTGTACTAGCACATAGAGTCGGAACAATAGACGACACTATTATATTTTTCCTGTAACCAAGACAGACTTACTAAAACTCTATGCTATAGTCGTACCGATGGTATTTTTATTTCCATCTAAACTGTAAACATAAAACTTATATTCTGCAAGAACCTAAAATCTAGTATTCTGTGTGTGAGCCATACTCTACACAACAGATTAAATACTATACAGAATATTGGACATCCATGCATAACAAAGAAATGATATACATACATTGGTCATAAAGATTCTCATAAAATGAAAAATTAATTTTTATTAAATACTAAAATCATGGTTTTCAGTATACTGACCCTAACAATCTCCCACTTATACTCAAAATCATGCTGTCATACATCTGACTCCCATGCCCTCTACATGACTATCAAAAGTCTTAGCCGGTAAGCTCTTTGTAAAAGCATCTGCAAGGTTGTCTCCTGATGCAATCTTGGTCATAGCAACATCACATCTTTATTCAATTTCTCATATAAGGTGATACTTACGCTCAATCTGAGTTTGTGTACCCCAAAGGTACTAGACTGTCTGCCTGGTAAACTAACATCTAATCCTTAGTCATTTTCAGGTACTTGATTATATTCTTTACCACAGTCCAGTGCTCCTACCCTAGGTTAGACTAATATTTGCTAACCATACCAACGACAAAGTAGATGTCGGGTCCAGTGCAAAGCATAGCATACATGAAGCTTCCTACTGCCGAAGCATAAGGAACCGCCTTCATCTTCTCTATCTCATTAGGTGTCTTAGGAAATTAATCCTTGGATAGAGTGATTCCATGCTTAAAAGGAAAAAATCTTTTCTTGGAATCCTGTATGCTAAAACGAGCAAAGATATCATCAATATACTTTGCTTAGGATAATCCCAACATTCTTTGTTTTCGATCTCGCACAAGCATGATTCCAAGGATGTGACTGGCTTCTCTCAAGTCTTTCATATCGAACTGCCCAGATAACCATACTTTAACCGTAGATAATGGCCCCACATCGTTTTCGATGAGCAAGATATCATTTACATAAAGTATTAGGAAGATCACCACGCTTCTGTTACGCTTCTTGTACACACATGACTCATCTGGACTTTGATCAAAACCATAAGACTTTATAGCTTGATCAAACTGAGTGTTCCAAGACTTCGATGCTTGCTTAAGTCCATAAATGGATCTCTTAAGCTTGCACAACATGTGCTCCTGGCACTTTGCAATGAATCTGTCTGGTTATATCATATAGATCACTCGTCAAGACTTCCATTAAGGAAAGTTATCTTGACATCCATTTGTCAGATTTCGTAATGAAAATGTGCGGCAATGGATAAGAGAATCTGGATAAACTTGAGCAAGGCTACTGGCAAAAAGGTTTCCTCATAGTCGATCCCTTCTTTCTGAGTAAACCTTTAGCAACAAGCCTAGCTTTGAAGGTTTCAACCTTTCCGTCTAGTCCTCACTTTCTCTTGTAGATCTACTTGCATCCAATGGGTTTTATCCCTTCAGGTGGTTCTACAAGTTTTCAGACCTGATTGGAATACATATATTCCATCTCTGAATTCATAGCCCTTTGTCAGAGATCTGCATATTTGTCTTGTAGTGCTTCATTGTAGTTACAGGGCTCGGTATTCAGTTCTGTCGGGATCTTATCAAATGACTCTCCCAAGAATATATATTGATCAGGTTGATGAACAACCCTCCCACTACGACGAGGCACTACCTGTGTCTGTGTACTAGTAGTAATAGGCTGTGCAGAATTTGAACCCTGTGCATCAGCACCTTGTTCTTAATTTGCACATGTCCCAATAATCCTTCCACAACAACAAGGTAATGGAATATCAGTAACTTGTGGTTTCTCTTTCGTTCTACTATTATTTCCTCTAAGTTCTTCCATAACAATTTTGCAATTGGCCCTGTGGTCCATAATATAATCATCTTCTGAGAATCGGGCATTGGTGCTAACAATGACCTTCTGATCCTTGGGATTATAAAATAGATCACCTTTCGTTCCCTTGAGATACCCCACAAAGAAACATACTTTCGTCCTCGATTCCAACTTACCCGTGTTCCCTTTCAAAACATGTCTTGGACACCCCCAAATCTAAATGTATTTCAGATTAGGCTTATGTCCGGTCCACAATTCTGTAGGAGAAGAAGGTACTGACTTAGAAGGTACCAAGTTCAGACTGTAAGCTATTATTTCTAAAGCGAGTCCCAAAATGAATCAGGTAAACTTGAATAACTCATCATAGATCTTACCATCTCCATAAGAGTTATATTCCTTCTTCCTGTTACACCATTCTGTTACGGAGTGACAGGTGCAGTCAACTGAGATGTAATCCCCTCTGATGATAAGTAGTCCTTAAACTCTCCAAAGAGGTATTTCTCACTATGGTCAGATCGTAGTAATTTGATACTTTTACCCAGACACTTCTCCGCTTCTGCCTTAAATTCTTTGAATTTCTTAAACATTCAGACTTACGGTGCATCAGGTAAATGTATCCATATCTTGAGTAGTCATCAATGAAACTGACAAAGTACTCAAAGCCACCTCTAACCCGGATTGTCATAAGACCACACACATCAGAATGAACCTACTCCAATGATTCTTTTGCTCTATAGCCTTTGGCCAAAGAGGGTCTCTTTGTCATCTTACCCTCTAAGCAAGATTCAAAGACTAGATGTACCTCCACTTCCAATGACCTCAAAGGTCCATCTGCTACCTGTTTGTTTATCCTTTTTAGATTAATATGACCTAAGCGTAAGTGTCAAATAAACGTTTGATTCATTAAGGAAAGAAACTTTCTATTATATGGTAAAGTAGATATGTTATTCATTTCAGTTAGTTGCAGTGTAGGAGAGATATGAGATACAACAAACAGATTATCCACCAATGTACCAGAACAAATAAAATGTTTATTTTTCTTCACAACGACAGAGTCACCAAAATGAACAAAATATTTGTCCTTTATTAAACTCGAAACTGAAATTAAATTTTTTCTTCTAATCAAAGGTACATAAAGACAATCTTTTAGAAATAGTATCCTATCTCTACTAAAACTGAGAGTGACATCTCTTACTACAACTGCTGCCACCCATGTATTATTGCCCTTGTGCAGGTAGATTTTTCCATCACTAAGCTGTCTAATTTCCTGGAACCTCTATAAAGAATTGTAGACATGATTAGTGGCTTCCGTATCTACAGACCAGGTACTAGTAGATAACACCGCTAAACATGTTTCAATAACTAGTGAACAGAAATTACCTTGTTTGTTCTGCTTACTGAGAAAAATCAGACACTGCTTTTTTCACTGCCCAAACTGGTTATAGTGATAGCACTTACCTCTCGGCTTCTTCACACCAGCTTTTGGTCCCTTAACTGCTTTTAGATTTGTATTTTCCTATGTCTAAACTTTTTTATTCTTCTTATGTTTCAGCTTAGAGGAAGAACCTTTCTCAACCACATACACAGAACCTGGCTTCCTGAGAACACCTTCGACTGCTTAAAGTTTCTTAAGAAGTTCTGCTAGTGAGTAGCTGAGCTTATTCATAGAATAGTTCAGGCATAACTACTTAAAACTTTTAGGCAGTGACTAGAGTATGATATCGACCTGGGTTTCCCCATCAATTTTAGCTCCAAGGATCTTCAGTTCATTCAGAAGACTGATCATCTTCAGCCATGTTTGCATTCATTAGAGATCTCATGGCTACCTACCTAGCAGCACGATTTTGATCCCCAAACATTTCTTTGAGATTCATCAACATGTCATAGGCACTAGGCATAGACTGATGCTGATGCTGCAAAATATTTAACATTGAAGCCAAAATGTAACAGCGAGCCATCTGATCAGCTTTCTGTAACTTTTGATGGGCTTAGATTTCCCTTTTGGTAGCCACCTCATCAGGTACTAGTGGACATATCTCAGTTAAAACAAATTTATAATCCTCAGCAATTAATATAATGTCTAAGTTCCATTTTCAGTCAACATAATTTGGTCTCGTAAGTTTATTTTCTTTGATAATAGAAGATAGTGGGTTGAAAGTCATTTTAATCCTGAGAATCACATAATTAGAAAAATCGTTAATTATGATGAGAAAAATTTTGAATTTATTTTAATTTGGTTCTCTCTACCATTTTAAAATTAATTCG
>JAUMHN010072338.1:0-26473 GCA_032360265.1 Heliamphora ciliata
TGTCATACTGCAAAGTCTTTCTCTTACTGTTTTAACTCTTACTACAGATCTGGCTGATGGAGAAGGTAAATCTTGTATAGAAGCCTCCCACTGACAGGCACAACGCCGCTGCTTTCCTTTACCGCCCGCGTTATCAAATATGTGACACTGAGGCATCTTGGCGACAGCATCTTTCTACACTGACTGGCCCAGACAATACCTGGCAGTGTTCTTGGTGGCAGATTCCTGCTATGACTCTGACCACCATGGACCACCCTGGAGTTCTGTTGATTGGTTTGTGTCAGACTACTTTCTACTGTCCTCATAGGATCATGCGGTAGTTCGGGCGAAGTCAGATCATATCTTCCAGCATTCGAGGTCGTCTGTTTTCTTCTGCACTGTGAGCTCCTCTTCGAGCACAGTATCAGGATGCCTGGCCTTCTCGTTCGCGTATGGAGATGCAGGAGCTGCAATGCCCTGAGCTTTCTGCTAAATACAAGACATGGTTGACACAAGATAGGAAAAAACAAGATAGAGAAGAGGAGCAACAAGCAGTGAAAAGGAGGAGGATTTGAGAACCTCTGCTTTGTCTCAAAAAATTCCACAACTTTCCTTTTTTTTTTTTTTGTTTTTGTTGAGTTTGGGACTTGCGTGCCCCTCCTTTTATTCAAAACTTTGTAATCCTGATCGAAGTAGTGACAAACTCCCACTTTATGTTTAAGATAGTTTAAATTTATCCAAAGTTTTGATGACTTTATTATCAGAATCCGAAAATTAATTTGCATTTGTCTTACTTAGGTTCAAAGATGATTAAAAACAAAAAAAATGTGGCCAGACTTCTTTTAAAGAAGCTTCCTACGTATCCCAAAAAAATGGAATCAGGCCATAACGTAGTTCGGGCACGGTTTCGCTCGGGTGTTGACACTTTCCTTTTTGTAATACCCTAACTTTTGCCAAGGTTGCCCTTTTGGATTTTCGGCCTTGCGGGCTGCTCTAACTTTTGCCTGAGTTGCCTTTTCAATTTTCAACTCAGCAAGCTTTTTTTTACCTCAAGGATAGTATTTTTTGAGTTGATCGAGGTTAACTGGAGTGGAAAAAGCATTGCCATTCAAGTCCATAATAATGGCTGCACCACCGGTCATGATGGTTTTGATGAGAAACGGTCCGGACCAGTTTGGCTTGAACTTGGCTCTCGGGTTGAAGATAGGAGCTCTGATTTTCTTAAGAACCAGATCTCCTTCTCTAAGATCCCGAGTCTTGACCTTCTTATTGAACGCCGGAGCTATCCTCCTTTGGTAACCTTGTACATGAAATAGGGCTTGCAGTCTCCTCTCCTCAAACAAAAGCAATTCTTCCATCCGGTTCCTCTGCCATTCTTCTACTGAGATATTGGACTCGGCCACTACTCTTAGTGAAGAGATTTTCAACTCAATGGGAAGTACGACTTCCAACCCATACACTAAAGAGTATGGTGTTGTTCCTGTTGAAGTTCGGATTAACGTTCGGTATCCTCAGAGTGCAAATGATAGATGCTCTGGCCAATCTTTATGTGAGTTGATCGTCTTTTGCAGGATTTTCTTAATGTTCTTGTTTGCTGCTTCGACTGCTCCATTGGTCTGCAGTCGATATGGCGAGAACTTATGAGCCACTACCTGGTATTCCTTGAGAAGATCCAGAACCTCTCCTTGGAAATGTGAGCCATTATCTGAGATGACCTCATGGGGAACTCCGTACCGACAAATGATATTTTGTTTGATGAACTTAGCAACATGGGAGGCTTTCAGTACCGAGTAGGAAGCTGCTTTCACCCACTTGGTGAAATAGTCAATGGCCACTAAGATAAACTCATGTCCATTAGATGCCTTCGGTGTTACTCTGCCGATCACATCGATGCCCCATACTAAGAACGACCATGGTGACGTCAGGTTATACAGCTGAGACGGGGGAACGTGCATAAGGTTTGCGTGAATTTGGCACTTATGACACCTTCGCACAAACTGAATACAATCTGTTTCCATTGTCATCCAAAATTATCCCTATCGTAGGATTTTCTTGGCTAACATATTTTCGCTCATGCGTGGCTCACAGACTCCTGCGTGTATTTCTTTCATCAGTTATTGACCTTCTTCAGTGTTTACACACAGCTTGTTGACCCCAAAATGTCCTCGTTTGTATAGTCTACCACCACAAATGACAAACTGCGCAGATAATCATCGTATTGCCCTTTTATCCTTTTTACTTCCAAACTTGAGATATTCTCCTTTCTCTATGAAGTTTTGAATGTCAAAGTACCATGGAAGGTTGTCAATGCTTCCCTCGATTGCGGCTATCGTCTCGTATACCGGCTTTCTTTTCAGCTCTATTATCAAATGTCTCATCCGAACTCCGGGTGGTATATCAATCATGGATGCTAGGGTGGCCAGTGCATCTGCAAACTTGTTCTGTAATCTTGGCACATGGGTAAATATCACTGATTCAAAACACGGTATCAGCCTCTCTAGTTCTTAATGGTAGAGAATCAGTGTTAAGTCCCTGACCTTCCATTCTCCTCTCACTTGTGAAACTACTAGTGCTGAATCTCCAATGACCCCCAACTTCCTTGCCCCTAGTTCTAAAGCTGCCTCTAATCCGGCTAAACATGCTTCATACTCAGCCTGATTATTGGTGACTTCAAAATTGAGTTTTAGAGACAACGGGACATGTGATTCATCGGGAGTGACAAGAAGGACTCCTATTCCATAGCCATATTGATTGGATGCGCCGTCAAAATATAGAGTCCATTTGTCATCCCCAACTTTCATTAGCTGTTCGTTAGGAAACTGAAATTTCATGTCTTCACCTCCTTCAATTGGTTGATCGGCCAAGAATTCTGCCATTGCCCTGCCTTTGACTGACTTCCGGGTGACGTACTTTAGATCGAACTCTGATAATAGCAACAACCATCGAGCCAGCCTTCCTGTTAGTGCTGAGTTTTCGAACAGATACTTCAATGGATCCATCCGGGAGATGATGTTCACTGTGAAAGACAGCATATAATGCCTTAATTTTCGGAAAGCCCAAACCAAGGCCCAGCATGTCTTCTCCAACGGCGTGTATCGTATTTTCGACCCGATCATCTTCTTTCTTAGGTAGTAGACGGCCTTTTCAATTCCAGTTTCACCTTCTTGTACCAACATACATCCCATAACTGAATCGGTCACTGACAAATAGGGGATCGTGGTCTATCAGGTTCGGGAGGAGGTAGAACAGGGGGTTCTGTAGGTATTAACGTACGGCATCAAAGGTGTTTTGGCATTTCTGTTCCCATTCGAATTTGACTCCTTTTTTCAGCAAACAGAAGAGCGGCTCGCAGGTAGTTGTTAGTTTTGCGATGAATCGGCTGATAAACTGTATCTTACCCAAAAAATCCCTGACTTCTCGCTCGGTCCTCGGAGGAGGCATTTCCAAAATTGCCTTGATCTTCAAAGGATCTACCTCGAGACCCCGTTGAGTGATCATGAACCCAAGCATTTTTTCAGCAGTGACTCCAAATGCACACTACTGCGGGTTGAGCCGCATCTTATACATTCGGATCCTTTCAAAAAAATTTCACAGTGCTGTGATGTGGCCTTCCCGATCCTTGGATTTGACTATCATATCGACCACGTACACTTCGACCTCCTTATGTATCATGTCATGCAATAAGGTAGTGGCAGCCATTTGATAGGTTACCCTGGTATTTTTCAAGCCAAACGGCATAACATGATAACAATAGGTGCCCCAAGGCGTGGTGAATGTTGTCTTTTTTCTGTCTTCGGGATCCATCAGAATCTGGTTGTACCCGGAGAATCCATCCATGAATGACAACAAGGCATGCCCCGCTGTACTGTCTACTAGGACGTCGATGTGCGGTAGTGGAAAATCATCCTTCGGGCTGGCCTTATTAAGGTCCCGAAAATCTACGCAGACTCGGATACGACCGTCCTTCTTTAAAATTAGCACTATATTGGCTACCCGTTTTGGATACTCGATTACCATCAGGAACCCAGCATTGATCTGTTTGGCAACCTCTTCCTTGATCTTCAAAGCCCATTCTGGCCGGATCCGTCTTAATTTTTGTTTAACCGATTTAGCATCATGGTATAGGGGGATGTGGTGTTGGACAATATCAGGATCAATTCCAGGCATATCTTCGTGAGACCATGTAAATACATCTTTGAATTCTTTTAATAAAGTTTTTAATTGTTCTTGTTCAACTATGGATAAAGAAGAACCAATTTGAACATTTTGCGGGTTATTTTTATTACCCAGATTTATTTGCAAAGTTTCTTCAATTATTGATTGGGCACGCATTTCTTCTTCTCTTTTTATTAAAAGTTTTATTTCTTCGGGGATATCCCCATCGAATTCAAAATCGTCAGAAGGCATATGAACTAAATCAAACAAAGCAGAGTAACTGAAAATCTTGTTCATTTCATTAGAAACAGAAGGGATAACAAACTTGACGGTAAAGCAGGAAGAGGAGCACCAACAGGCGTGCTCTCGATTACAGACTCTAACTCAAACTTGGACTCAGGATAGACGACCTTCACATCAGAAGACTCGATAGACTAATTCTTTACTTCCTTTGTGGCCGCGTTGACGATGAGCTCGATACAATCTGCCGGTGCGCTGAAGCCCATCATGAAGCAGTCTGATTCATTATACGCAGCTGAACCATATTCTCATTGAACAGCACTCCCAGGTCAGTACCATCAAGCTTGTCAGCCTAATACTCTTCCTGAATCTTCTTTTATTCCTTCTCTCCTTCCATTGTTTCCTCCTCTTCTGTGTCAGACAGCTGGTGGCTGAAAAAGATCTCCAACCCCGGCAGCTTTTGATTGGTCTCTTCGTCGATCCATGGCTCCAGAAAGCCACAATACAGGAAATTTTCTCCTTCCTTGACGAAGTACCCATTGAGCGTCCTAGAATAACTGGCTTTTCGCCCCCTTCTAGGCCCTTTCAGATCTTCTTCCGTTGGTTTATAACCAAGAATAAAACAGTGTGAAGTCGAAAATACCTAAATGGGTTCTGGGATTCCCTGCTGCTTACATCCTAATCCCATGCCAGGTAAAAAAGGCATTTTCCTCATCATCATTAAAGCTCGCGGGTTGACATACCTTTCTTCTTCATTCATTAATGGCTGAACAGCCTGTGCTTCATCGAACTGAAAACTACTGAGCAACACATCATCTTTACTATGTTAAACTTCTAGCAGAGGTGTGCCCTCTCCTCCTTTCGGAGGATGAATACTGTCCTCTCCATGAATAGTCAAAACTGCCCCGTTCTTTATTAATTTTAGTTTTTGGTGAAAGGTAGATGTTACTGCCTGGACATTTGGGTCATGCAGCCACGGCCTGCCCAGCAGCAGATTGAAGGAGGCTGGCACATCTAGCACGTAAAACTCAACTGACGTCTCCAGTGGTCCCACCGAAACGGCAAACGACATCGGTCCTAGTACATCCCTTCTCGTGTTGTCATAGGCTCGCACCCCTTGATTGCAGCGAGTGAACTGGTCTGGCCTCATCCCTAAGCAGACGGCCGTTCTCAATAGGCAAACTTTCAAGGCAGACCCATTATCAATGAGGGTTACCGGGACCATTTTTCTAGGCACTTGACGGTGATGTGAAATGGCTTGTTGTGACTTTCTCCTTCAGCGGGCAAATTCTTATCAGAAAAGGAAATGACTTTCGATTCGGCGACTGACAGAATAAGTCCAATAAGCTGCTCGGGGGTTGCATCTATCGAGACAATGGCCTTGTTCAACACTTTTAAGATAGCTTATTTGTGCTTGTGCGACACCATCAATAAGCCCCAGATATTGATGTTAGCCTGCGTCTTTTTTAACTGTCTCAGCACAGCATTGTCCTCCTCCTCTTGCTCTGTCTCTTTCCCCTTTCCACCTGGCTATCCTCTCTCTAACTGAGCTGGCTTAAAGTGTCGTCCACTTCTGGTTAGGTGTTCCATGTCGTCTTCGGGATCCCATAATCCCGGCGTCACATTATCAGCCTGTCTTACTTCGTTTACGTGCAGAGGGCCTTCGAATGCCCACAAATCACTTAGGTCACTAACGGCTACCCTTTCCCTTCTTTCCTCGTCATCTTCTTTAACCCATGTATTTTCAACCTCCTCACATATGTCCTCTTCGATAAAGTTCACCTGCTGCTCCTGAGCAGCCCAAAAATTAGTCCATTCGGACCCATCATATTTTAACACAATCCTGACCAGCTAATAAGATTGCATGTCTTCAACATGTACTACCTCCTCAAAAAGTCGGGAAAGAGTGATTCCATCAAGTACATGGCCGAACCCATAAGGTCGAGTCGGGTAGTCCAATGGCCAGTCATCCTCTTCATTGTGCGCCTCCTCTTGTTGGTAGATTTGGATCATCAGTCGATACCATTCCCAGGCATCATCATTTTATTCTTCCATCCTGTCTCGACTGCCTCTAATCATCATGAATGAGCATACTATTTGGTTCTCAGTTATTGAAACATGAGGGCGCGGTAGGTGTGCTAAGCAGATGTGCGGACTCGGGTCCTCCGATTCCCCTAAAGACATGTAATTTACCCCAGCCTACCTGGCATGATTTGGCAGTGGGTTGGTTGTGACGTTCGGCTTTGGGGTGACTGATAGAGGAGGGATCACTTTGTTGTCAATGAGATTCTGGATCTCATGTCGGAGCCTCATACATTTATCAGTTAAATGCCCATGACCTTGATGGAAGGCGCAATATTGAGAGGCATTGTATCTCGGGGGAAGCGGGTTGGGCATTGGTACAGGATCTAGTACCTAGATGAGTCCTTTCTCTACCAGATGGTTTAGAGCAGTGGATAACGGGATGTTGAGAGAGGTGAAAATTCTTCGCGGCTGTTGTTGTGTTTGTTGACCATCGCCTAACTGTTGAAGGTTGCTTGTTTGATGAGTGAAAGAAGAAAGGTTCAAAAGGTTCACATCGCCCAAACGGGATATGAGGTTGGTGGTAGTGGATTGGTTCTGGTTATTTGTGGAGAAATTCCTTCTTAATGGTTTCTGACTGAATTCTGTCTTCTCGATATCACCATATTGGATAGCGTTCTCAATTTTCACCCCAGCATTGAACAACTATTCAAAGGTGAAAAGTGGCTACGTGATGAGGTAGCGCATCAACGGAGACTGTAGATTCTTAACCACAATCCTTACCTGCTCTTTCTCAGTGGGCCTGTTTGTTATTTTGGCGGCCTTACCCCTCCATCGGGTCAGGAAGTCGACAAAAGATTTTCTGTTCTCCAACCGGATCGTTTCGAGCTCTCGGGTAGTTACATCCAATTAGACATTGTAACTATATTGGCTGATAAAAACCGTTGCGATGTCTTTCCAAGTTCTGGTTTTAGCTACATCAAGGGAAAGGAACCATTTCTAGGTTGTCCCAAAAAGAGATCGGTGAAAGAGCTGAGCCTTCAACTGGTCATCAATCTCCATTGGCGACAGGGTACCAATATATATTCGGAGATGAATCCAGGAATCTTCGGTTCCGTCAAATTTTTTCATGTCCGGCATTTTGAACTTTCTCGGTAATTTAGCATCTGGGAACAAACATAGTCCACCTACATTTAACATGTATTTCTCAACTCCCTTGGCTTTCCTGAGGACCTTCTCCATCCAGTCGATCTTCTCAATTAATGCAGACTCTCTAGACTGTGCAGTGTTTTCCTCCTCGACTATCACTTGACGAGAGCTCCGTGGGGGTGGTGAAACAACTTGCGGTCCATCGGGGACCTAGTTGTCATCTCAAAAGTCTTCTCCATTTTCATTCGTGTCATCCGGTTATCCATTCGCAATAGGAATACGGGCCTAAATTGCCCGAATCTGTGCCTGACATTGCACTTGAACCTGGCTCTGTTGCTCTATGGCTCTCTGTATATCAGTAATCACCCTCATTAGGGCTGTCAGATTCATCTCATTTTTTGCCATTTCAGTTGACTCAGCTGACTGTTCAGAAACCCTACAAAGTCTTCCTGTCACTAATCTTTTCCAGACACGTGTTGACTGTACTTTTCTCGGCCCAATGGTAATCCCACAGAGAAACCTAAATTTCAAAAGCAAGATGACCAATATCAGACACTTCCCGGGCAAATATTCTGACAGCAGATAGCAGATATCTCAGATTCCCAAAACAACAGATCATGAATAGATAATCATGGAAGCTATAACAACGCCCCTGCCGAGCTCATGTTAGCAGTATAACAACAAGATGACTCAAAAACCACTATGATGGCTGAAAAAGGGGATCAACTAAATTCTAGGGGGAAGGTTTACCTAAAACGGACAGCACTCCGATAAGAAAATAAAGCTATGCTGATCGGGCTAATTCAATCTAAAAATTCTAAGAAAAATGGGCAACATGACGGTAAAGAACTAACTCTCACGGGTATGACAAGGGATTGAAAGAAACGAGTCTATATCGAGGGGGAGGAAACTAACGACTCGGAAAGAACCCGGAGGAGAGAGAAATCACCCTAAAAGTTAAGACGAAACACGGGCATGATGACGGTAAGAAATCTATGGTGTGAAAAATCAAACATGGTGAAAAGCAAAATTCGGGTAAGAACTCGAAGAAAAAGCTAATCTAAGCAAAGGATAACGAAACATCCGGGCCGTCTCAAAAAAAGGACTAGCCTAAATCGAATAAACAATCCTAACAATATGCAATCAAAACATACAATAAAAAAAACACATACTCCTACTAGGGTTAGCAGCATCTAATTGGGGGGTCTAAGTTCACTATATGCAAAAGGCCGATTTTGGTCAATTAAAAAGAGTATCTTCTAAATAGAGTCGGGTATATACCTCCCATGCAGAACATGGTCAAATAGTACGCCCGAACTCTTTTACTGCACCTATGATAGCGCACAGCCAGTAAGGGTTGCCCGTCTTCCCAACAATCTCCGAAACAGATTAACGTTCAGGGCTTCAGGTCGACTAGCCAGGGGGGTTTGAAGAACAATGCATATGCATACGAAAATACAAATGGGAAATTTTATTAAGAACCAATAATGTTTTAAAGTCTAACCCTCTTATTTGATTTTATAAACTAATCCCCAGCAAAGTTACCAGAAAATACTGTGGCGTTGGAATTTAGGGATCATTATTAAAAATGCTCAAAAAATAAAGAATACAAAGAATGTTTAGAAAAATCTTTTAACACCTTGAAAATTAAATTTTAAAAACTCCTTTTGTTGAAAATAGAGTCACTACTTAGTTTTTAAGAAAAACTAAGAAAAATAAAAATGGCTACTAATCTTGAAAACATTAACCAGAGAAAGAGGGTTTAGGGGGCTAAGGTACGAATCGAAAAAGGTGTTAGGCACCCCGTTCGCTCAACCATAAGGTTGGCCTCTACTAATCATCTTTGATTCTTTAATAAAATTTCTCAAATACATGCAAATAAAGAAAATTGAGGTAAAGAGAGAACATCCAAAATTAAATATAAAAAATACATAAGATATGTACATAGCACTCCAAATTAGAACAAATAAATTGGTAAAATCCTAAATACTAAGACATGCAATTTCTAACTAAAATGATACATGGAGTACACCCGCAAGCAACTTCACAAAAATAAGCTAACTATCATGATTTGCCTAAAATATACTAAAAGATACTAAAATTACCTAAACACGAATTTGCTTACAAAAATAAGCTAAACTACTCTAAACATGCATTTAAAGAAAATAGCCAAAACATGCTCAAATATACATTAGGTAAGCATTTAATACTAAACGTTAAGATGCATAAAAATTTTATATTAAAAGAAAACTTACTAACAAAAGAAAATAAGGGCTACATGAAAAAGAGATTTTAAAGGTTTAAAGAAAAAAAATGAAAAAAAGTTTATAAAAGGAAAACATGCTATAATGAAAATGTTAGAAAATATTCATTTGAATTACTAAAAGAAAACTTAACTATTCACCTACCTATTCTCACTTTAAGAAAATTATATTTAAAGGTGAAAACTAGCTTAAATGACTTTCTATTATTTTTTGGGTTCAATAGAGAGAAAAAAAGATAAGAAGAGATAAAATGTTATGAAAAGAAAATAAAACTTTAGAAGATAAAAAATAGAGTTTTAAAAGAAAAATAGGTACTAACATTAAAGAAGAGAAATGCTAAAGTTAGTAAAAAGAAGATTAAAAGAAAAAAAATAGGACATTATAAAGGAATTTAAAGCTAGTTATAAAATAGAAGAAAAAAAATTAAAATATTAGCAAAAGAAGCTACATTAACATTAAAGAAAAGAAAAAAGATAAAAAGAATAAGAGTTAGAAAGAGAAAAAAATAAAATAGAGTATTATTGTTAAAGAAAAGAAAATGGAACTAAAAAAAAAAAAGAAATTAAAGCTACATTACAAGAAAAGAAATAAGATACTTGAAAAGAAAATTACACTACTATTAAAGAAAAGAAAATGAAAACTAGAAAAGAAATGTTAAGCTTAAAAATAAAATAAAATAGAGCATTAAACTAGTATTACAAGAAAAAAAAAAAGGAAATGAAATAAAATGCTACTAGAAGGAAAATTAGACTAACTAAAGAAAAAGAAAAGAAAATGAATGCTAGAGCGTTAAATTAACATAAAAAAAATGAAATGAAATGCTAGAATTAAATGGGTACAATATTGATAATTATAACCATTTTAATGTAAGTGCTTTGAATTATAACCATATCGACATTGTTTTGTCGTATCGTTTAATTATATTAACACTAATTTAATGCATATATTAAAGAAAACGACAATGTGCTTAGTGTGAATGTGTAAATTATGCAACGGATTAAAGGATTAAACTAAATGAAAGCAATTAAATAAGGACAATATTAACTATGTAAATAAGAAGGAGTACTTGAATTGAAATTAAATGTAACCCGATCACCCCAAAATAGAGAGAATAGGGTTAGAAGGACCGGGGATCCAAACAAGGTACCTGAATTGTGGAATCCTCAAGTCAGGAATGTGCTTCGATGGGCCAATCCTCGGGTGGTGTTCCAAGCAAGACTTCAACGTCAGTCGGAGGTTTGGCAGGGTTTCGGCGTTGGAGCTCGGGATCGCTCTATATATCGGCAGTCTCTCTCACTCAAAATTCGTACTGAAAACGTACGCTGAGGTACGGTATTTATAGAATTCTTCAACTAATAAGATGTTACCACGTTTTGGGACACGTCAGGCCATTTGGAGTTGGCGGTCGTCACAGGGTAAGTTGGCGGTCATCATGTTTGTGGAAGGTTCCACAAAGTTCTATGGCGGTCGCCACAATGGAAGTTGGCGGTCGCCATGATGAAAGGTGGCGGTCGCCACTTTTGGCTAGAGTTTCTACAAAGTTCTATGGCGGGCGCCATGAAGAGAGTTGGTGGTCACCTTACTTGGGCAGCAAGTTTCGATAGTTCGTCAAAATTTCGTTGGTTTCAAGGTTCCGAGTGCAAATACCGAGTTTGGATCACTTCCCGAGGATCGAACTGAGACACTATTTCACATGTTTTCATCATCGAATTCACCTAAGATTGGACATGGTCAAATTGGGGTGTCTACAATGGGTATATTTGTTAGTATCAAAAAAGGTTGATTAACCTATGTGTGGCAATTGCTGATCCAAAATAATTATGGTTATAAAAGTGAGCCACAATTAAAACAATCCTCAGACATAGACGTTTTATAATGTGGTCATGCACCCTTCTCAATGTCTTGGGTACAATGTAGATTAAAGCTTAACATAAGGAGGTTGAGAGGATGCTACAAGAACAAAGGTGTGTTCTGTTGTACAATATTCCCACTTCTATTTGTTTTTCTTTCTAATGTTTCTTTTGCATTTCATTCGAAAGACCCATGGCATCAACAGAATGTTGAAGAGAAATTAGGTTCCATTTTTTAGAATATTTACAAGTCATTTATAGAGATTACTTTTATTTTTCTCTCTGTTATAAACCATGTCCATTCTGTGGTGTTGTATCTAGAATTGTATATCTTATTCTTATACAGCAACTCAACTTTTCTCTTTTCTCTTTCAAGGAGTAAACCCTAAAAGTTGGAGTTGCCCACCATACTTGATTTGTAGGGTCCTCCATTAGGCTTTATCCTAAAATCCTGAGGTATTAGCTCAACTAAAAGAATTTTAAATCAATGCTTAAATAATAGTGAAATGGCCTTATACTACAATAAGGTAGGGTGTATTTCTTCTTTAGATCATAGATACTGCAATGGGCTTCATAATTCATCATGATCATATAATGTAAAATCAGCCACCACACAAACAGGAACTTTTCAACTGAGTATATATGACCAACATTGCTTAAATTTTTCCTTTTGAAAACTAATGGTCCTCAACCTATTACTTGAAACTCAAATCTAATCTTGACTGAGGTTTTGATATATATTAGTCTTTAGAGTTTCATTTTGCAAGAATTATCTCAATTTGTATTATGACAAATTTTAAATTATTAGGTCTTTTTTTTTAATTTGGTACAATTCTAAAATGATTATTGAGTGTCATGTGGATATATTTGGATAGAAATTTAATAAATTCTTTCACTATAGTCATTATAATTTGTTTTGTTGTCTTCAGTTTAAAATTTGGAGTTTATTATGTTGAAAACGCTCTTTTATACTTAGCTTTTATGTTTTACTTTTATGTTTCGTGGATATGATAGAACTAAACATGTAGAAACTTATATTTGAAATTAGAATTAGTGAATCAGGAATTGCATTAGTTGATAGGGCTATCATATGTTAAAAAGACTTGAAATAGCATCAGGTGCGCAGGCATGCAGGCGCACATGGGAAGGGCATTTAGTGCGTTGGTTGGGGCGCTGAGGTAGATTATGATTTTAATTTGTGATGGTTATAAGATAATCGATCACAGTTTTTGCGCGTAATTGTTAATTAAATAAGATCACATTTTTTATTATTTTTAATTACACTTTTTAGATTTTAACATGCGTAAAAAGTGTGGTTGATAGTACAAAAATTGAGATGTTAAAGCCTTAATAATCACACTAGCTAATTTTATTTTTAATCGTGCTTTTTGTTATTTTTAATCACACTTTTTTCAATTTTTATCACGCACAAAAAGTAGTTTATAATGCAAAAATGAGATGTTAAAATTTTAACAATCACACTAATTCTATTTTTAATTTCATTTTTTTATATTTTTAATCACTTGCAAAAAGCGTGATAGAAAATTTAAACTTTCAATCACACTTACATACACTACGTTTGAAAAACGTGATTATAACTTTATAATCATACTTTTAAAGCGTAATATTTCAACTGTTTTCTAATAATAATCTCAATTCAAAATAATATTATGCACTCTCACTTTATTTTAAGCATGACAAAATTACTTATTTGCTCACGATTTCAACATTTTAAACTTAAGGTGACGGCTCTGTGGCTTAGCAAGAAACTAAACCCATACGTGAGTATGGGATACTATATCTTCTTAACTCTATACTTTAAAATTTTCTATTATTAAAACTTATTCATGATCTAAAATTTTTCATTTTTAAAGAATAATAACTTTAACATAGACTTTAGTTAAGATCTTATTAAAATGATTTAGTTAATTAATCCGAATAAATTCAAAAATCTTAAAACTTACAAAAATATTAATTTTGTAGAATTATAATTATGTACTTTTTAAATTTTTCCATTAATCACGAATAAAATTTCCAAGTAAAATTTACCTAAAAATTTTATTTGTATAATTTTTCTTTAGTTACTTAAATTTTCTAGTTGTTTCGAATAAATTCGTAAATTGTTACTTTTAAATAAACCTACAGAAATACTAAATTCTTAGTAAAAATCTTATAGTTTTGTCAAATTATTCTATTTTTTTAATTTTAAAATTTTCTAGATTTTGTTTTACGGTTTCTAATATTTTTACCTTACGAAAATTGTTTAATGTAACACAAGAAGAGAAAACTTGCTTTCTGGTTCCTAAAAAAATTTCTTTAAAGAAAACAAAAACCATACATGCTGCAACTGGCGTGGGGATCAGGAAAAAGGAGAGAGGGTTTCGGTGGTTCCATCCAACTTCGGACTCGCCGTACGGATAATCTAGGTTTAAGCGGCTGTTGGCGGCTATGCGAAGGTGGTCACGAGGTGGTTTTAGCTAAGTTTACGGCAGCAGATTTAGAGGTCAGATGTGGCGGTGGCAGGTGGCAGGTGGCAGGTGGCTGAAAACGGCTAGATGAAACCATTTTCTGAAATTATTTGAAACGGACAACTTGCGAACCGGTGGTTCAGGGGTTGTTTGGGGTGGTTGTAGGGGCACTGTGGTGGTGCTAGAGGGTTGAGGAGGTGGCAGGTAGTGGCGGTGTGATGATTGCAGTGGTGGTTGATGGTGGTTTTGAGAGCTTGCGGAAAGAGGGGTGGTGGTGTCGGTCCCATAGGTTTAAATAGCGGCTGGTTCGTAACGAAAAATAAAGGCACCGAGTCGAATACCCACCGGTATAGCAGCGAGATAAAATTTCGCTCCTAACTCAACCGGTTCCGATACGTATTAGAAAATCGCTATTTAAAACACTGGTCGGTCCTGGTGGTGTGGGGTGATGGTTTTTGGGTGGGGTACGGGTGGTTAAGGATGGTTCGGTGGTGGTGTGAGGGGGGGGGGGGAGGTCGTGAGGTGAGGGAGAGATATTAGCGGTGGTGGTGGCCGGAGGAGGGCGTGGGCAGCGGCAACGAGTGGAGGTGGTTGGCCGTGGGCAGTGTGGGTGTCGCGGAGGTGGCAGCGCCACTACTGCTGCTGCTTCTTTATTCTTCTGGCTTCTTTTTTCTTCTTCGTAATCTTTTCTCAGTTCCTTCAGATGATGATAATTCTCCTTTAGTTTAATTGCTTTGTGTGTGGATTAGAGCTGAAACACCAGTGGCCACAACGTGTGATCTTGCATGTGAATGTGTCCACAAGTGTCACTACGTAGGTGTAAATTTTACCGCTGAAATTTTTTATATAAAAAATTTAGTTTCAGAAAAATTTTAAAAAAATCGATATATACTTTTAATGTTATTTTATAAATTATCGTATAATTAGAATTATCATAAAAATTAAATTCAAAACGTATTTTTATTATTATTATTTATTTATTTATTTACTTATTTTAATTTCTAAGGTTTGGGTCATTACAATTTACCCCCATTAATAAATTTCGTCATCGTAATTTTTTCTATCTTACATAAAAGATGTGAAACTTCTTCTGCCTATTCTCTTCCCGTTCCCTAAAATTTCAAATCGTGTCTATAATTGTTCGCATAGCGTCTTATGAGGTCCATTTCTGTGGTTGACTCGAAATTGTAATTATAAGTGAATTCAATCACGACGAATGTTTCTCTCAATTTTTCGAAAAAATTTATAACACACGTCTTAACCGTGTTTTCTAAGGTTTGAAACACTCCTTTCTGACTAAGCATTTATTTTGCGGAGGAAAGGTCAAGCTAATCTTCACAGTAGTTTTCGATGCTTCTTATAAACTCGGTCTGAAAATAGACGTAACACGAGAATCTCTATTTGTTGTTGAAGAAAATTTGGTATTCACTAAAGACGAGCGATCTCAGTATATACATAATCCAATAAAAAAATCATCTTAACAATCCGATAGTATGCTGATTTTGTTGGTCTATTCACAATTACTCAAATCGCAATCCCTTTTCTTACGTGGCTGAGGTAGTTCCAATTATAACTCCATCTTGTCCCTAACATTCACGTCTCAAATTATCTGGTCTAGCCAGGTTGGTCTCAAGCGATCGTACTTGAGAAACGAACTATTTCGTGCAGCTCGAGGGTGTGCTATATTTCTTGATGATTTGGCAAGGTTGGTCTCAAGCGATCGTATTTCAGAAATGCTATATTTTGTGCAGCTCGAGGATGTGCTATATTTCTTATAGGGGCACTGTGATGGTGCTAGGGGGTTGAGGAGGTGGCGGTGGTGGCGGTGTGATGGTGGCAGTGGTGGTTGATAATGGTTTTGAGAGTTTGCTGAGAGAGAGGTGGTGGTGTTAGTCTTGGTGGTGTGGGGTGATAGTTTTTGGGTGCGGTAGGGGTGGTTAAGGGTGGTTCCGTGGTGGTGTGAGGGGGGAGGGGAGGCCGAGAGGTGAGGGAAAGGGTGAGACCCATAGATTTGAATCTTGGCCTGTTCGTAGCGAACCGGCCGCTTCGTATCGAAAATTCGAAAGACCGATTCGAATCCGCACCAGTATATCGGTGAGAATGATTTTTGTTCACAAATCGACCGGTTCGCAATACGAACCGGTTCGTAACGGATATACGGCCAATTCATATGCGTATCAGACCGATTCGGCAAAAAAGGACCGGTTCGATATATATACCTCATGCCTTTTGCATCTTCCCTCATATTTGATTTAGATTTCGTCAAACTTTTGCTCCCAACCCAGAAATGGTTGCTTGAATATCTAAGCTTCATTTGTGTTCCGTTTTTGATACGGTCGAGCTTCATTTGTGTTGGGCTTCGGATCTAATCGAGATTCATCCAAATCTGATACGTTCATTTTCGTCATGTGTCCAACGACGGTGATAAGCTTCATCCATGTTCGATGACACCGATTATTGGACTTGATCGTTGTTGTGTTTGCGAATCTAGTCGTTTTGTGTTTGCGCAGCAGATCTGCGACGTTGGAACCCGGATCTAGTAGATTCGACTTTCATTCCCAGTTCGACAAGCTTCATCCCGTAGCCAACAGTTTTAATTGTTGCTGATCTGTCATCGTGGTCGCGATTGAAGGCGTTGCACGTCGGCGCCAGTTGAAGTCGCGTTCAGCCTACCTCTTTGTTTCTTTCTTCATTTATGCTCTATTTTTCACTTAAGCTGTGTAAGTTAACCTTGGAAACTGAAAACACAAGAGCCTGGAAAAGCTAGGCGCCCAGGTTTGCACGGGTAACGAAGAGGTGAGTTTGTTTTTAATTTATAAATATTGTTTAATTATATTTTTAATTTTTTGAATGTTGTATTTAATTGGTATTGATGCTACTTTTTTTAAAATGTTATGTTTGATTATGTGTAATTTTTTGTTTTATATAGAATTAAATTTATTAATTTGGTTCACAAATTATATTTTTTATTATATATAAAAGACCACTATAATTGAAAAAGATGAGATCATAAGAGCAGTTGCTAATTGTGCTAAGGACAATGCTCTAAGTTCCGACGACTTCAACTTCACTTTCATCAAGAAATTTTGGGCCTAATCAAAAGAGAACTTAATTACAAGAAATTTTGGGACCTTCATCAAGAAATTCTGACGACTTCAGCCTTGTGAATTTTTTATATACCAAAAATTTCTTGATTAATTTTTTAATAATAAAACAACTTTATTTAATTTTATCTATTAAACTTTTCCTCCATTACTCAATTTTAAAATTATAACTGCTTATAATTTTAAAATTAAATTTTTTTTTTTAATTTACTTTAATCTTCAATTACAAACTTGCACACACATGTGTGTGTCCACTGCTATTTAAATATAAATTGCCGAGTAATGTGTTTTTAAAAAGGATGAATTTAAAATTCAAAAAATAATAACTACTTTTTTTTATTTTACTCTATTTTTTTTTTAACAAATAGCCATCAAGTTCTCATATGCATTTATGGGTTATACTAGATTTTTTATTTTCTTGCATTTTTTACGAATTTCTTACCAAGCTGTTTGATAACTTATCTTAAAAGTTATACTTTTTTGGGGGGAATAAATTTAGATGCACTAAAAAAAATCACTAAACTTGCACTAAAAATAGAAAATATAACTGGACAATTTTTAAAAATAATTAAATTTTTTAATTAATAAATTATTTTCTCTTATTATGAATTATTATGCATTAAATGATATTTAATTGTTTTGACATATTTATCAGTTAAAAGTGCTCTTTACTAATGGCAAATAGTGATGGATCTGGTGATAGACGAGGGAGAAGAGGTGATAGTTCCCGTATACCTAGTAAAGATATTTAGTGAACATTTGGTATTCTTATTGATAATACTCGCCATAAAGTGAGATGTACTTTTTGTGACAAATAGATGAGTGGTGGCATTAGCAGATTGAAACAACACTTAGCACATTTAAAAGGACAAGTGGCAGCATATCCTAGTGTTAGTGGTTAAGCACGAACATTGATGATGCAACATTTGTAAGGTTTTAAGGACAAAAAACTTGAGAAAAAAAAAAAACAAAGGGAAGAAATAATTAAACAAATTAGGGCCAGTCAACATGACGATGAAGATGAGTGTGAGAGATTTCATGTGTATAGTGATGATTCAAATCCAGAACTAATCATGGCACGATGTGAAAGTTTGAGAATCCAAAGAGAACAAGAAGATAGTCAAAGATATAAGAACACGATGGGATATCGTTATCATGTAGGAGGAAGTAGTAGGCCTAGGACTGCTGATACTGATTTTGGACCTCCTCCTAAATTTACTCGATGTTGTAGTAGTGTTCGTGAGAATAATATTGGTATAAGCAGGAAATAGGTTGATCCAAACTTACCTGAATCTCAGTTAGTTGACATAGATGTTGATATTCATCGGAGTAAGGAAAAAAACAGACTAAACGTTCTTCTAAATTTCTTAATGTAGCCAAAAAAAATGTAGGAAGAGCAGTTAGTCAGTTTGTGCTTTACACTCAATTATTAACAAATGTTGTTAATTCTCCTTGGTTGGAACCAATGCTGGATGTTGCGATAGAAGTTGGAAAAGGAACGAAGCTTCCTAGTTCTTATGAGGTGATCATTCAATTTTAAGATAAATAATTTGCTTATTTTAATAAAATATTTATGATTCAGTAATAATAATTTTTATTATTATCTACAGGTGGCTGAAGTTTATTTACCTCAAAAATATGAGTCTTTGAAAAAATAGATAGAATCTCACAAGTCTAGTTGGGAAGAAAGAAGCATTACCATAATGTGTGATGGATGGTCAAGACCTACAAGAAAACATATCATTAATTTTCTTGTATACAGTAATCTCGAAACAATTTTTCAAAAGTCCATTGATGCTACAGATATACCTAGCAGAATAGCTGATTATTACTTTGGTCTTATGGATATAGTGGTAGATGAAATTGGAGAGCAATACATTCTCCAGATTGTAACTGATAATGAAGCTGCAATAAAAGCTGCAGGTAAGAAACTAATGCAAAAAAGACCTCACATATATTGGACTGCTTGTGCTACACATTGCATTGATCTAATATTAGAGGACATTAGAAAGAAAAAAAAATGTGGAAAAAGTGTTAGATAATGCAAAAATAATCACACGTTTTATTTATAATAGTGAATGGGTTGTGGATTACATGAAGAAATTCATTGAAGGTATAGTGTTGCTATGTCCTGTCACCACTCATTTTGCTATAAATTTTATCAGTTTAGAAAGCATTGTAAAGCACAAGACTGCTTTGAGAAAAATGTTCAATTCAACTGAGTGGAAGCATTCTAGATGGGCTAAAAATGATGAGGCCAAAGAAGTGAGAAAGATTATAGAAAGCAAAGACTTTTGGGCGAAGGCTGTTGATATATTGAAAGTACAAGAATCACTTGTAAAGGTGCTCAAACTTGTTGATAGGGATGCAAAGCCAACGATGGGATTTATATATGAGGCAATGCATAGAGCAAAATTATGCATAAAAAAATATTATCGTTATTATACTCAGTATTAAAAAGTTTTCAATCATCGTTGGGCTTTCAGTTACACACAGATTTGCATGTAGCGGGTATGTAATTTATATTTATATAATTATATTCGATAGCGATATTATTAATTTAGAATTGCTTACCTTTTATTATCTTCTTTCTAAATATAAGTTATTTTCTAAATTCACTGTTTTAATATGGTGGCAATCTTTTTAATCCTAAAGAAGTGATGGATGGGGTTAGAAAAGTAATTTCAAAAATGCTTACTGATCTCAACGAGCAAGTGGAGGCCATCAATCAACTTAGTTATTATGTTATTTGTTAAATAAACAACTAAGTAATAATTTTGAATTTATAATTTGTTAAATGTAGATTTCATTGTTTCGTAATAAAAAAGATTTGTTTGATAGTGTATTGGCTCAAAGAGCAGTATTAGCAATAAATCCTGATAAATATTTATATTACACACACTTGTATAAATATTAAGTTCATATTTAATGTTAGTGAGTAATACAAATATGAATTACTGAAAAATTGATTGATTTTGTTTTATTCTATATAGCTGAATGGTGGATCTATTATGGAAAGTCAGCTCCAGCTCTTCAAAAAGTGGCAATAAAAGTTTTGAACCAAACTACATCTGCTTCGAACTGTGAATGCAATTGAAGTACATTTATCTTGATACACACAAAGACAAGAAATCGATTGAAGTATCAAAAATTGAATAAACTTGTCTATGTGTATTACAATATGAGGTTGAAAATCAGACATGCAACAAGAAAAAAATCAAGATGAAAGAGAAGAATATTTTATTCCAATAATTCTTGATTATATTTTTGAAAAGGGTGACCCGTTCGCTTCATGGTTGCAGGAGACATAACATGTTGTCTTAGATGATGAAGATAATTCTAATTGGTTGCATTTCAGTGATGATGATCAAGAGAAACAAAGATCAAATCCATCTGGAAATGATTTAAGTGTGGGGCATGGTCTAAGTCCACTTAATGATGGTAGTGGCAGTGATAGTGATGACAGTCCTAGTGATGGGAATACTCTTAGTGGTTGGCAATAAGGGACAGGAACTTCTACAAATGGTAGTGGACGAAGTGGTAGTCATTTTCATGTTGACGACGAACAACAACAGCAGCGGCGACACTCTGTCTCTTTATCTAATGTGGATGGATCAGATAAACGTTCCCATAATATTAATGATATTTATGGACATCAGAAACTTAGAAATCAATTCGGACAACTTGAATTTAATCAATCTCATGAGGGGGCTCAACATTGGCAACCACCACCATATCTTTACTATCCCTACCTTAGACAACCACCACCATACATGGGCACGGAATATCCTTATTATCTTCAACAAGAGTACTCTAGTCATAGTAATGTTGGGTTAGGGTTTCAAGATTCATACAGTGGTTATTCACATAGATCTAGTAATACTGGGAGTACCAATATTTATGATAATTACACTTTCAACAATTATTACGGATATGAACATGGAGCATATGAGCAACAAACTCGTCGTGATGATCATAATAATATAGAGTATGAAGATCCTTTCGTTCCTCTACGGCATTCTTCCTACCATTGAACTTCTATACTTTTGAAAAATGAGGTATACCTTTATTAATTGTATGAACTTATTGATCTATTGGGATATGTTATTTTTTTCATATTTATATTGAGTAATAATATGTTTTTACATATCTAGATTCAAGGTATTGATTCAATTGTGATAATATTGAAATTAAAAATATTTTTTAAAAAATTAATTGAGTTTTAGAATTGATGCTAATGATTTTAGAAAATTCACGTCCGCGACACCCGATTTTTGATATGTATCATTCGATACTTTCGATACCGGTACACCGCGACCGCTACTGCTACGTATCGCAAAACTGCTATTTAAAACACTAGTGAGACCGAGAGAGAGTAACGAAGAGCAACGAAGAGCAACGAAGAGAGAGAGAGAGAGAGAGAGAGAGAGAGAGAGAGAGATTGAGACTGGGGTGGTGACTGGAGGAGGTAGCAGCGGCGCCAGCGGCGACGAGCGGAGGTGGCGCCAGCATGGAGGTCGGCAGTGAGGCCTATGGTAGGGGTGGTTAGCCGTGGGCTACGGCGTGGGTGTCGCGGTGGTGGTAGCGCCACTGCCACTGCTATTGCTGCTTTATTCTTCTGGCTTCTTTTTTGTTCTTCTTAATTTTTTCTCAGTTTCTTCTTCTGATGATAATTCTCCTTTAGTTTAATTGCTTTGTGTGTGGGCTAGAGCTAAAACACTAGTGGTCATAACGTGTGAACTTGCTTCTGAACGTATTGACAAGTGTCACTATATAAGTGTAAATTTTACCCTGTGAAATTTTTTATGTAAAAAAATTTAGTTTTACAAAAAATTTAAAAATTCGGTATATATTTTTAATGTTATTTTATGAATTATTGTATAACTAAAATTATCACAAAAGATTTTGAAATGCGAAATTTAGTTTTGTTTCAAATTTTCAATTATCAAAAATTTATAAGATGTAAGATTTTGAGCCTCAATTTTAAAACTAACTATATGGTTTTGTCAGGAAGGCTATTTCAGTTTCTGTTCTAAATAATTGTTTGATTAATGTTGGATATTACATTATTAGAGTAAACTGTTTTCAGACTATTCATCGGCTGGGTCGTCTTTTCTCAAAGAAAATTAAATTCAAAACGTATTTTTATTTTTGTTATTATTTTTTTTATTTCTAAGATTTGGGTTGTTACATTTATCATTCCATGAGTTATGTAGTGTAATAGTTTTCCATAATTATTGATTCGGTATCATTTCGTTGATTTAGTCAAGATATGTGATAGTTTTATTCTATTTCAAATAATTATTCACATATGATATGTTTTTGCCGCCTACATTATACATAGATGAGCATCTTGGAATATTATTGTAGAAAATGAGAATGTTGTTATATGAAATAAGAATATGTTAGTTCAACATAAATGAGAATGTTGGTACAGAAAATGAGATATTGTTGTAGGAAATGAGAACGTGTTAGTTCAATATGACATGAGAATTTTGGTGTAGTAAATGAGAATGTTATTATAGTAAATGAGAATTTTGTTGCTGAAAATGAGAATGCTATTGCAATTTCTCACTATTACAATATTTATCATACCTAGGGTTTGTAATGAGAATGACGAGTTTGAATCTAGAGAATTGGAACGATGAAATTCTTATTGAGGAATTGAAATTGATATAAAGTGGGATGTTGAGGAATTGAAATTGATATAAAGTGGGATGTAGAAGGTTTACCTATAGTCATTATCTTCGTCTCAATGGTTGAATACTTTGAAGATTTTTTCGTAACGGTTGTAGTATCATAGCACCGGCTCGATTTTGTGATATTCATTTTCAATTGTAGTATCATAGCACCGGCTCAATTTTGTAAAGATATATACATTGCAATTCCATATACAACTTTCGCAACAATATTTCATTCACAATCAAGGTAATTTCAATACATTGCAAAAATATGGGACTTAATTGGATACTGCTATGAAGTTGAGAGGGCAGCTCTATAGGGAATCCGTAGAGACCTGAGGGGTGTTTTGAATAATCCATGGTGTCTAAGGGAGACTTCAACGAGATTACAACTATATCAAAAAGGACAGGTTGTAGGAGGGTGAATAAGGGTATGAAGGAATTTAATAATTTGATTGAAGACTTGAACTTAATGGATCTACCTCTTCACGGGATGGATTTCACATGGACTAACCTACAAGAGTCCCCTACTTGGAGTAGGATTGATAGGTTTTTGATTAGCTACGAGTGGGCAGATCAGTACCAGCTTCAATAGTGGGGATTACCAAGACACTTGTTCGATCATTGTGAGACCCTGACCCGTTTTCTTTTTTCGGTATTTTCGGACGCGCGTTACGTGTTTTCATTCGAGCATATTTTTACTCCTTTTGATGCATGATCGGGCTTAGATATGCATGCGGGGTAGGTTTCCGGGGCCGTGGCCTGTTGTTGTGCGAATCTCGAAAATTTTAAAAATATATATTTTGGAGACCTATAAATATCTGGAGTTAGATATTTTCAAAAATTATTTTTCAAAACTTAACACCTAAGTTTTCTGTTTTTCTCTCTGCCTTCTCTTTAACTTCTCGGGGGCCCGGGGTTCAGGTTTTGACGATCAGACAGCGAATTCCTGCTATTGGCACGGCGGGCTACGCAAACATCCGGTCAGATTTTAATTTTGGTGAAGCTCAATTTTGCACGTGGATCTAGATGTCAATTTTTTAACTCATCGAGGTAGAATTCTAGACCTGTATATTTTATAAAAGTGCTATGGGTAATTGGGTGTCTTTTAACCGGTTAGTTCGCTGTAGATCTGAGTTTGAATCAAATTAGGTTTTTGAGCTTAAAACCTATTTTTCGTCAATTCCATGGATGGAATCGGGTATCGGGAGTTTCTTTTGAGGTCTTAGTATTAGGCCAAGGCGTGTGGACATTCTCGGGTATTGATTTGGAGTTTGGAGGCTTCGATTTGAGGTTTGGAGGGCTGAACCCGTAGCTAAAAAACGGTTTCTTTGTGAGTTCAGTCGACCGAACCTGTGGGTTCAGTCGACTGGATCTTGGTTTTTGGGTTCGGTCGACAAAACCTATGGGTTCAGTCCACTGAACCGTGCGTGAGGCATTTTAGTGGTTTCCAGTGTATTGTTCAGTCGACTGGGGGTTGGGTCTAGTCGACTGAAGTGCTGGGGTATGTGATGGTGGTTCGATGGTTGGGTTTTGATTTTCAATTGGTGTCTTACGGTATTCAATTGATTAATTTATGGGAATTACTTGATTTAAATGCCTATGGATTCCTTTTGGGGTTCGATTGGTTGTGTCGTGGTTTCGGGGGTCGTGTAGTAACCTCGTGTGTTCGTGTTGTTGCCATCCTCGGGGATGATGAGTTGGTGAGATGTGGGTGTTTGTTATGCGTTGGGTGTTTGGGCCCGTGGTTCTTTTCTGGAAAGGGTCTTGGGTTGTGAACCGTGAGGCTTTTGGGTTTTTAATTGGCCTTCGGGATAGGCTTGGTGGTTATATGTGGCTATGCGCTTTTATAACGGGCTTATGCATGTTATAACTGTAATTTATTCATGCATGGATTATGTAATGTGATTTACATGGCTTTCAATAGCGTTATGTGTTATGTGATATATGCTTTAAGACCTTGAGTTTTATAGGCATGCGGATGTGGAATTTGAGGAACGAACGCATATAGTGCATGTTGCATGTGATGCAGGTTTATGTGAGTCGCGTGTGTAGCATGTGGCATGGTTTGTGATACGTAGTGATAGTACGTGATTTTGTGAATTTAAACCCTGATTAGATTATGCATAGGTGTATAGAATGAGATAGATGGTTATATTAGCTCTGGCTAACGGTGTTTACGTTGGGGTTACGACCCTTCGGTTAAAATTCAAGAAGATTACGACAGGGTTACGACCCTTCGGTTAAAGCCCGTAAAGAAGTGTTTGATATGGCTACGGTCCCTCGGTACAAGTCCGTAAAGAGGTATTGTTAGGGCTACGGTCTCTCGGTTAATGTCCGTAAAGATGCATTGACGGGGGCTAGGTCCATCGATGAAAGTCCGAGAAGATACATGGATTGCACGAATTGCATTATGGGACGGATAGACCAGTTTTCAAATTATTTTTAAGAGTCGTGTGTATCACGATCTAAAAACCGTTTTCAAACTATTTTTCAAGACTCCTGTGAGTGAGTCTAATGATGGTTTGTATCCTCACTTTCCCTTACATGTGAAACTATTTTTAAGGCTTTGAAAGAGAGTCTAAATCTGCACTTCGATTTCTTAGCATGTTTTGTTTATATTGTATGCTTATCTAGTTTCTGCTGAGCTTTGGCTCACGATGTGAGATAAAATGTTTTCAGGTACCAATCACGCACGCTGATTCAGAATTGCTGGTTGGGAGTGAAAGAGTTATAGTCTTCTCTTTTGTCTTTCTGTTACATGTATGTTGTAACATATTTTTCTGGTGTTAAAACCATGTAGTGTAAGCTTTTGGCATTAGAGCTTTGTAATGTATGTCGTTTGGCGTTTATATACAATGCATGTATGGTTTTAATTGAGAGTGTATTCTCGGGTTGGGTATCATGTTTGGTTATTTTAGGGTGTTTCACGTGGTCCGGAGTTTGAGACGTGACAACTTGGTATCAAAGCTCTGGGTTCGAATACCTATGAGCCATGGGAAGAGGGTGTACCCCGTGTGAGGTTGATTGCGTATGCTTGATTGCATGTGTTTACACGCTTTGATAACATGATCGTGTCAGCATGTTAGATACGTGAACGATGTGTATATGTGAGCATGGGGGGGGTTGAACTGTGGAATTGATTAGTCCTGCGTTTGGGCGTTTGGATTAACAAACTTGGGAGCCTAGTTAGAAACGCGTTTAGCTGACGTAATTTCTAGCAGGAAATCTGAGTAGGTTATCCAGATTGATGAGTCATTCTTGTTGGTTCTCTTCGGTATGTGGGATTGTTTAGCATGAACTTATGTGCTTATGTGTCAGCATGCTTATGTAGTTAAGCGTTTTCGTTCATTCTATGTGCTACATCTCACGTTCTATCTTTTTTATATAGACGCGATGCCTGCGAGACGAGGGCGAGGCCGTGGTTGAGGCCGTGGTCGTGCTGTTGGCCAAGGGCATGTTCCTATCCCTGATGCTGGGGATGCAAATGCTCCCCAAGGACCTGATGACATGGTAGAGTTGGTGCGAGCGCTGGTGGGTTCCATCGGCCAGTTGGTTGAG
>JAUMHN010072548.1:0-26467 GCA_032360265.1 Heliamphora ciliata
TCGCCCTTTCGGGTTTTCGGCCTTGCGGGCTGCTCTAACTTTTGCCTGAATTGCCTTTTTGATTTTCAACTCAGCGAGCTTTTTATTTTTTTTTATTTTTACCTCAAGGATAGTACTTTTTGAGCTGATCGAGATTAACAGGAGTGGAGAACACATTGCCATCCAAATCCATAATAATGATTGCACCACTGGTCATGATGGTTTTGATCAGAAACGGTCCGGACCAGTTTGGCTTAAACTTGCCTCTCGAGTCAAAGATGGGAGCTCTGATTTCTTTGAGAACTAAATCTCCTTCTTTGAGGTCTCAAGTCTTGACCTTCTTATTGAATGCCCAAGCTATCCTCCTTTGATAACCTTGTACATGAAACAGAGCCTGTAGCCTTCTTTCGTTAAACAAGAGCAACTCTTTCATCCGGTTCCTCTACCATTCTGCTTCTGTGGTATTGGCCTCAGTCACTACTCTTAGTGAAGGGATTTCAACCTCGATAGGAAGTACGGCTTCCATCCCATACACTAGAGAGTATGGCTTTGTTCCTGTTAAAGTTCGGATTGACGTTTGGTATCCCCATAGTGAAAATGGTAGATGTTCCTGCCAATCTTTGTGTGAGTTGATTGTCTTTTACAGAATTTTCTTCATATTCTTATTTGCCGCCTCGACTGCTCCATTGGTTTGCGACCGATATGGCGAGGATTTGTGAGCCATTATTCGGTATTCTTCGAAAAAATCCAAGACCTCTCCTTGGAAATGTGAGTCATTATATGAGATGACCTCATGGGGAACTCTGTACCAGCAAATGATATTTTTCTTGATAAACTTTGCAACATGGGAGGTTTTCAATACCGAGTAGGAAGCCGCTTCCACCCACTTGGTGAAATAGTCAATGGCCACCAAGATAAACTCATGTTCATTGGATGCTTTCGGTGTTACTCTGCCAATCACATCAATGCCTCATACTGAGAACGGCCATGGTGACGTCAGGTTGTATGGCTGAGACGAGAGAACATGCATAAGATTTGCGTGAATTTAGCACGTATGACATCTCCGCACAAACTGGATGCAGTCTGTCTCTATTGTCATCCAGAAGTATCCTTATCGTAATATTTTTTTGGCTAACATATTTTTGCTCATGTGTGGCCCACAAACTCCTGCGTGTATTTCTTTCATCAATTTTTGGCCCTCTTCAGTGTTTATGCATAGCTTATTGACCCCAGAATGTCCTCATTTGTACAGTCTATCACCGCAAATAACAAACTGCGTGGATAGTCGTCGTATTGCTCTTTTTTCCTTTTTATTGGCAAACTTTGGATATTCTCCTTTCTCTATAAAGTTCTGAATGTCAAAGTACCATGGAAGTCCGTTAGTGCTTTCTTCAATAGCGGCTGTCATCTCATATGTCGGCTTTCTCTTCTGGTCAATTATCAAAGGCCTCATTCGGACTCCGGGCAGTATGTTAATCATAGATGCTAAGGTGGCCAGTGCATCGGCGAACTTATTCTACAATCTTGGCGCATGGATAAAGATTATAGATTCAAAGCACGGTATCAGCTTCTCTAGCTCCTGATGGTAGAGAATCAAAGTTACATCCCTGACCTTCCATTCTCTTTTAGCTTGTGAGACCACTAGTGCTTCAATGATAAGGGGACGTGTGACTCATCAGGAGTGACAAGAAGGACTCCTATTCCATAGCCATACTGATTGGATGCGCCATCAACATATAGAGTCCACTTGTCATCCCTGACTTCCATCAGCTATTTTTCGAGAAACTGAAACTCCATATCTTCACCTCCTTCAATTGGTTGATCGGCCAAAACTTCAGCCACTACTGGCCTTTGACTGACTTCCGGGTAAGATATTGGAGATCAAACTCAGATAATAACAGCAACCATCGGGCTAGCCTTCCTGTCAGTGCTAGTTTTTCGAACAGATACTTCAACGGGTCCATCCGAGAGATGATGTTCACTATGAGAGACAGCATGTAGTGCTTTAATTTTTGGGAAGCCCAAACCAAGGCCCAGTATGTCTTTTCTAGCGGCGTGTACCGTATTTTCGACCTGATCATCTTCTTGCTTAAGTAGTAGACAACCTTTTCGATTCCAGTTTCTACTTCTTGTGCCAGCATACATCCCATAGCTGGGTCAGTCACTGACAAGCAAAGAATCAGTGGCCTGTCGGGTTTGGGAGGAGATAGAACAGGTGAATTTTATAGGTACTATCATACGGCATTAAAGGCATCTTAGCATTTCTGATCCCATTCAAATTTAAATCCTTTCTTCAACAAATGGAAGAGCGGCTCACAAGTAGTTGTAAACTTTGTGATGAACCAACTAATGAACTGGATTTTTCCCAGAAAGCCCCTAACTTCCTGCTCGGTCTTCAGAGGAGGCATTTTTAAAATTGCTTTGATCTTCGAAAGGTCGACTTCAATGCCTTGTTGAGTGATCATGAACCCAAGCATTTTTCCGGCAGTGACTCCAAATGCACACTTCTGCGGGTTGAGCCGCATCTTGTACTCTTGAATCCTTTCAAAAAACTTTTGCAGTGCTATGATGTGGCCATCCCGATCCTTAGACTTTACTATCATATCATCCGCGTACACTTCAACCTCCTTATGTATCATGTCATGCAGTAAGGTAGTGGCAGCCCTTTCATAGGTTGCTCCTGCATTCGTTAGACTGAATGGCATCACACGATAACAATAGGTGCCCCAAGGCATGGTGAATGTCGTCTTTTCTCTATCTTCGGGATCCATCAAAATTTGGTTGTACCTGGAGAAGCCATCCATAAATGATAACAAAGCATTTCCCGTTGTACTGTCTACTAAGACGTCGATGTGCGACAGTGGAAAGTCGTCTTTTGAGCTAGCCTTGTTGAGGTCCCAAAAATCCACGCAGACTCGGATACGACTGTCCTTCTTCAGAACTAGCATTATATTGGCTACCCATTTTGGATACTTGGTTACCATTAGGAATCCAGCGTTGATCTGCTTGGCAACTTCTTCCTTTATCTTCAAAGCCCATTCTGGCCAGACCCGTCTTAATTTTTGTTTGACCAATTTGGCATCAAGATATATAGGGATATGGTGTTGGACAATGTCAGGATCAATCCCAGGCATATCTTCGTAAGACCACGCAAATACATCTTTGAATTCTTTTAATAAAGTTATTAATTGTTCTTGTTCAACTATGGATAAAGAAGAACCAATTTGAACATTTTGCAGGTTAGTTTTATTACCCAGATTTATTGACAAAGTTTCTTCAATTATTGATTGGGCACGCATTTCTTCTCTTTTTATTAAAAGTTTTATTTTTTCGGGAATATTCCCGTCAAATTCAAAATCGTCAGAAAACGTTTGAAATAAATCAAACAAAGCAAAGTAACTGGAAATCTTGTTCATATCATTAAAAACAGAGGGGATTACAAACTCGATGGCAAAAGCTGGGAGAGGAGCACCAACAGATGTGCCCTCGATTACAGATTCTAACTCAAACTTGGACTCAGAATAGACAACCTATGTATTACAAGACTCAAGGGTCCAGCTTTTCACTTCTTTTGCAGCCGCGTCGATGATGGGCTTGATGCAATCTGCCGGTGCGTTGAAGCCCATCATGAAGCAGTCTGATTCAGTTATATGCAGCTGAGCCATCTTCTCGTTGAACAGCATTCCCAGGTCGGTACCATCGAGTTTGTCGACCCAATCTTTTTCCTGAACCCTCTTTTCTTCCTTCTCTCCTTCCACTGTTTCTTCCTCTTCCGTGTCAGACGGCTGGTGGTTGAAAAAGATCTCCAACCCTGGCAGCTATTGATTGTTTCTTTGTCATCCATGGCTCTGAAAAATCGCAATATGGAAAATCTTTTCCTTCCTTGACAAAGTACCCATTGAGCGTCCCGGGATAATTGGCCTTTTGCCCCTTCTAGGCCCTTCTAAATCTTCTTCTGTTGGTTTATACCCGAGACCAAAATGGTGCGAAGTCGACAATACCTGAATGGGTTTCGGGATACCCTGCAATTTACGTCCCAATCTCATACCTGGGAAGAAGGACATTTTCCTCATCATTGTTATAGCCTACAGGTTGATGTACCTTTTCTCTTTATTCATCAGTGTCTGAACAGCCTGTACTTCATCAAATTGAAAACCACTAAGCAATACATCATCTTCACGATGCTGAACTTTCAACAGAGTTGTGCCCTCTCCTCCTTTCGAGAGATGAATACTGTCCTCTCCATAAATGGTCAGAACTGTCCCATGTTTATCAGTTTCAGTTTCTGATGGAGAATCGATGGTACAGCCTGGACATTTGGGTCGTGCAACCAAGGTCTTCCCAACAAGAAGTTGAAAGATGTCAGTACGTCTAGCACGTGAAACTCAACTGATGTCTCCAGAGGTCCTACTGAAACGGCGAATGACACCAGTCCTAGTACATCCCTTCTTCTGTTGTCATAGGCTCGCACCCCTTGATGGCAGGGAGTGAAGTGGTCTGGTCTCATCCCCAAGCAGACTGCCGTTCTCAATGGGCAAACGTTCAAGGCAGACCCATTATCAATGAGGGTTATCGAGATCCATTTTTCTAGGCATTTGACGGTGATGTGAAGCGGCTTGTTGTGACTTTTTCCTTCAGCGGGCAAATTCTTATCAGAAAAGGAAATAACTTTTGGTTCGGCGGCTGGTAGAATAAGCCCAATGAGCTGCTCGGGGGTTGCATCTATCGGGACACTGGCCTTGTTCAACACCCTCAAAATAGCTTTCCTATGCTTATGCAAAGCCATCAATAAGCTCCAGATACTAATGTTGGCATACGTCTTTTTCAACTGTCTCAATACAACATCCTTCTCCTCCTCTTGCTCTGTCTCTTTCCTTTTTCCACTCGGTTGTCCCTTCTCTAACTGAGTTAGCTTAAAATGTCGTCCACTTCTAGTTAGGTTCTCCACGCCGTCTTCGGGATCCCATAATCGTGGTATCACATTATCAGTCTGTCTTACTTCGTTTATCTGTAGAGGGCTTTTAAATGCCCACAAATCATTTAAGTCACTAATAGCTGCCCTTTCCATTCTTTCCTCATCATCTTCAATAGCCCATGTATTATCAATTTCCTCCCAGATGTCATCTTCAATAAAATTAACTTGATGTTCCTGAGGAGCCCAGAAATCAGTCCACTTTACTCCATTTGATTTCAACACGATTCTTACCATCCAGTAGGACTGCATTTCATCGATGTACACTTCCTCCACAAAAAGTTGGGAAAGGGTGATTCCATCAAGCACATGGCCAAACCCATAAGGTCGACTCGGGTAATCCAATGGCCAGTCATCTTCTTCATTGCGCTCCTCCTCTTGTTGGTAGATTTAGAATATCGGTTGGTACCATTCACAGGCATTATCATTCTATTCTTCCATTCTATCTCGACTGCCTCTAATCATCATGAATGAGCATGCTGTCTGATCCTTAGTTATTGAAACATGTGGGCGTGGTAGGTGTACTAAACAGATGTGCTGGCATGGGTCTTCAAATTCCCCCAAAGATATGTAATTTATCCCAGCTTGCCTGGTATGATTCGGCAAGGGGTTGGTTGTTACGTTCGGTTTTAGAGCAGCGGATGGTGGCGGGATCACTTTGTTGTCATGATATTTTAGATCTCATGACACAGCCTCATGCACTTATCAGTCAAATGCCTAGGACCTTGATAGAAGGCACAATATTGGGAAGCATTGAATCTCGGCAATAGGGGATCAAGTACAGGCATGGGGTCTAATGGTTTGATGAGCCCTTTCTCGATGAGTCAGTTTAGGGTGGTGGATAAAGAAATGTTGAGGGGAGTAAACATCCTCCTTGGCCTCTGTTGCTGTTGGCCGTTATCTGATTGTTGGGCATTATTGGACTGCTGGGCAGAAGAGGATGGGTTCAGCAAGTTCACCTCGTTTGAGCGGGACACGAGATTGGTGGTAGCGGATTAGTTTTGGTTATTTGTGGGGAAAGTCCTTCTGGGCTTCTGGCTTATCTCGGCCTTTTCAATATCCCCAGACTAAATTGCATCTTCTATCTGAACCCCAGCATCAAATAATTGCTCGAATGTAGAGAGTGGCTGCGTAATCAAATAACGCTTCAACGGGGACTGTAGGTTCTTCACCACTATCCTTACTTGTTCTTTCTCAGAGGGCCAGTTTGTCATCATGGCGACCTTACCCCTCCACCGGGTCAGAAAATCAATAACAGACTCTCACTTCTCCTGCCGAGTCGTTTCGAGCTCTCGGGTAGTTACGTCCAGTTGGACATTGTAACTACACTGACTGATGAAAGCCGTAGCTATATCCTCCCAAGTTCTGGTCTTTGCTATGTCGAGCGAGAGGAACCATTTTTGGGCTTCCCTAGAAAGAGATCGGTGAAAGAGCTGAGCCTTCAATTGGTCATCAATTTCCATTGGCGAGAGGGTGCCAACATATATTCGGAGATGAATTCTAAGGTCTCCGATTCCATCAAATTTCTTCATATCTGGCATTTTAAACTTTTTTGGTAGTTTAGCGTCGGGGAATAAACATAGCCCTCTAACATCTAGAATGTATTCTTCAATCCCTTTGGCCTTTCTAAGGATCTCCTCCATCTTGTCGATCTTCTCAATCAATCCAGATTCTCTAGACTGCGCAATTTTTTCTTCCTCAACTACTACCTGACGATGGTTCTGTGGTGGTGGTGGAACAACTTACGACCCATCGAAGACCTGATCGTCATCCCAAAAGTCTTCTGCATTCTCATCCGTGTCATCTGGTTGTCCATTTGCAACAGGGATACGGGCCTGAATTGCCCAGATTTGTGCCTGACACTGCACTTGAGCCTAGGTCTGTTGTTCTACAGCTCGTTATATATCAGCGATTGTCCTCATTAGGGCTGTCAGATTCACCTCATTTTTTACCATCTCAACTGACTGTTTGGGTACCCTACAGACTCTTCCTGTCACTAATCTTTTCCAGACACGTGTTGACTATACTTTTCTCGGCCCAATGGTATACTCACAGAGAACACCTAAATCCCAAAAGCAGAGTAACTGGTAACAGACTCTTCCCGGGCAAGCATTTTGACAACAGATAACAAATATCTCATTTTCCCAAAATAGTGAATTGTGAGCCAGATAAACACGAAGACTGAAACAATGCCCCTGTTGGGCTCGTGCCGACAGCATAACAAGGTACCCCGAAAACTAAAAAGACAGTTAAGCAGGGGAATCAACTAAACTCTGGAGAAAAAGCTCATCTAGAACAGACAGCACTTGGGCAGGGAAATAGAGCTACATTGATCGGACTAGTTCGACCTAAAGATTCTAAGGAAAAAAAAAAGGCTGCATGACGGTAGGGAAACAGAGCTACGTTGACCAGACTGGTTCGACCTAAACATTTTAGGAAAAAAATGGGTAGCGTGACGGTAGGAAAATAACTCTCATGGGTATGACAAGGGTTTGAAAGAAACGAACCTATGTCGAGGATTTGGAGGAAACGAGCCTATGTCAAGGGGGAGGAAACTAACGACCCGAGACGATCTCGAAGGAGAGAGAAACTATCCTAGAAGTGTTAAAACAAAATACAGGCATGACCCCGAAAAGCAAACTACGGTAAGAAAAATCGAATATGGTGAAAAACAAAACCCAGAAAAGCTAGCTAAGCAAAGGATAACGAAAAACTCAGGTCAAACCTGGAGAAAGAACTAACCTAAACTTGATCAAAACAATCGTAACAATATACAAACAAAACATACAATGAAGAAAAACACATAATCCTACTAGGGTTAGCAGCATCTAATGGAGAGTTCTAAGTTCACTATATGCAAGAGGTCGATTTTGGCTCATCGAACAGGGTACCTTCTGAATAGAGCCGGATATATACCTCCAATGCCTGGAGTGGTACAGGACATGGTCAACCGATACACCTGAACTTTTTTACTGCACCTATGATAGCGTACAGTCAGTAAGGATTGCCCGTCTTCCCAACAATCCCCGAAACAGATTAACGTTCAGGGCATCAAGTCGACCAGGCAGTGGGGGTTTGAAGAACAATGCATATGCATGCGAAAATACAAATGAGAAATATTTTTAAGAACAATGATGTTTTCAAGTCTAGCCCTCTTATTTGATTTTGGAAACCAGTCCCCAACGGAGTCATCAGAAAATACTATTGCTTTGAGATTTAGGGGTCATTCTGAAAAAAAAATGTTCAAAAATAAGGAATTCAAAGAATGTTTAGAAAAATCTTTTAACACCTTGAAAACTAAATTTTGAAAACCCTTTTTTGTTGAAAATAGAGTTGCCACTTAGTTTTTTAGAAAAACTAAGAAAAATAAAATTAGCTACTGATCTTTAAAATGTTAACCAGAGAAAGAGTGTTCGGGGGCTAAGGTACGAATCGGAGAAGATGTTAGGCACCCCGTTCACCCAATCGTATGGTTGGCATCTACTAATCATCATTGGTTATTTAGTATAATTTCTCAAATGCATGCAAATAAAGAAAATGGAGGCAAAGAGAGAACATCCAAAATTAAATATGAAAAATACATAAAATATGTACATAACACTCCAAAACACATAAATGTCAAAAGAAAAATTGTAAGTCCTATGGCATGCATTTTCTATCTAAAGGGCATATGAAATATACCCACATACAATATTGTTTAAGCAATCTAAATTAATATGATTTGGTTAAAAGAATAAAAGGCTAAAGTTGCTAAAATTACCTAAACATGAATTGCAAGTAAAAATATGCTAAAGGTATGATTTTGAAAAAAATGACCAAAATATGTATAAAATCAAAACAAACTAGGTAGAAAATAAACCGGGTAAAAAATAAACTAAACTAGGTGAAAAATAAACTAGGTAGAAAATAAACTAAGAAAAAAAAGAAACCACCGCAATTGTCAATGAGAAGGAAATGATGTGATTGTGCGTGCGAAACATGGTGAGATTGAAGGTGAGAATTTTTATTCCGTGCTAGGGTCCTCTTCAAGCTTTGGCGATGAAGACAGACTACACTGGTATGGTTTCGGTGAAGGCTCAAGGTAGGGTTTTAAAGTCTAGTGAGGGCTCGACAAAGGCTCGTCCTCCCTCAAGCTTAAAGCAGACTCAACCTAAGGGGTGCGCGAGTTCCCCTACTAGAAGTTCTCCGGTGAAACTGAGCCAATTTTTATCGGAGGCATAGGTGTTGAGTACGATTCAGGAAGCTCAAGCCCAGTTTGAACAGGCGCTAGAATCTGAGATTGCTAGGTCGAAATCTGGAATAAGCCCTATTCGCGAGGAGGTTTTTGAAGACCTCCGCGTCCAGCTTGCGCTGTTGCGAGAATCTAACACGAGGAAATTGTTTAGTGGTGTCGACATGCACAAACCTTCCCCTTGGGACTCTACTACTCGGAGAGCCGAGGAGAACATTGAGAATCGAAATCCAGAGGAATTTCGTGATTCGAATAAAGTGAATTCAGGGGAAGGTCCAATTAAGCAATTTGAAAAGGGGGTTTTTGTTCAAAACGAACATGTTCAGGATCAGACATTCAAACCTCTTCCGTCATGGGGTAGGGGTGGTGGGCGTGGCCAGTTCAGGGGAGGTGCTCGATTCGGAGGAAGGAATACTCGGTCCTGGATTCCTATGGGAGAGCCGCTCAGTTCGACAGATGTGACTGTAGGGGCTACGGTTAGTAACAATGAAGGCAAGGTGTTTGACAAATTTTCCCAACCGAAATCTTGGGCCTCTTTGCTTATGAACCGAAGTATATCCAGCTCTAATCTTGAATTTGTTGATTCTAAGGACCCTAACCATCCTGGGGTTGTCGAAATTGAAGGTGATTTAGTTGATGACAAGCCTTGGGAGCCTTGCCTTGTGGGGGCAAGAGGGTTTGATGGAAGTATATGGTACTGACAAAGGTTTTTACATCTTCAAATTTTGTAGTATAGAAGCGATGGAGACCATTCTAGACAAGGGCCCTTGGCATTTCTCAGGTAGGCTCTTGATATTGAACTGTTGGAAGAAAAGACTTAAGCTTCCAAAAGAGGCTATCTCTAAAATTCCTATTTGGGTCAAATTCCTTGAGCTTCCCCTTGAATTATGGAATGCTGAGTGTATGAGTAGAATAGCAAGTGTAGTTGGAGTCCCTCTCTATCTAGATTGAGCTACGGATACAAAGCAATACATCTCATATGCACGGATTTGTATTGAAATTGATGCCGCTAAAGAGTTACCACATTCTGTCTTAGTTAAATGTGAAGGAGATGTTGTGGCCGTTCGCGTGGAATACCAAGGTTTACCCTCAGTTTGCTCTCGCTTTCAAGCCTTTGGTCACGATTTTAGTAAATGTAAGGATGCTCCACTGGAGAGCCAGAATGAATGGACCCGGAGTGATAAAGGGAAGGAGGTGGATAAGAGTGATCCGAAGGATGTGGACACTGTTGGAGCTATAGTGCGAGTCTCACCATTGGACTCTAGCCGGTCAAGGAAAGGGGTCGGCAGAGGTGGCCTGTCTTTGCATTCCTCTTGGGCCTCTCCTACGAGTGTAGCTGCGTTGAAAATGGGGAAGGCTCGTGAGCCAGATGATACAACTGTTGTGGGCATTGGCAAAGTTATGCGAAAAGGAACTAATAGCAAGGTGGCTGATGTGCCTATGGCTGTTGATGTTGGAGTGAAGTTAACAATACTCGCAGATGAAGGTAATAGGGAACAAAAGAAGAATGGTTCTTTGATGAAGTATGCAGCTCATCCTTCTCATGTGGATGCAGGTGATTGCGAGATGACGAGAAATAAAGCAGCTTCTATGGAATTTTCAGATTCAGCAGAGATGGATGACAAGGAGCAAGCGGCTACTGTAACTCCTACTTCAAATTCCTTCAGCGTGCTTGAGCGTAAGAAAAAGAAAAAGAAACAACGATCATGATGTTAGATCTTGGACTTGTAGTCTGGTAGGTTTTCCATGTGGGGTTGTTGCGTGCTTGTGTGTTGTAGTTGTTTGGTTCTGCTTTCTGGTTATGTATCCCCGCCGTTAGGCGGGGTTAGGGATCGTTGTTGTTAGTTTTCATTTTTTTGATTTGTTGTTATGTTGTAGCTTCCTCGGGTATGCCCCTTGAAAACATGTACATTTTCTTTTCTTTTATATTACGTTTAATTACCCAAAAAAAAGAATTGTGAAATGCACACAATAAAATTATTAAAAGGAAATTTGCTAACGAAAGAATAGAAAGGATTTTATACTTAGAGAGAAATTAATGTTTCAAAAAAGAAAAAGATTTGACAAAATAAGAAGGGCAGAAAATGCTATTAAAAAGAAAATCTAATTATTTACATGAAAGATGAAAATAAGAAGAATAAAAAGAACATTAAAAAAATATTTTATGATGATTTTGTGCTTTTTGTAGTTAATAGAAGAAAAGAAAAAAAATATATTATAGAAGAAAAGTTAAGCTAATAAGGGAAGAATTTGAAATAAAAAGATGATTTAATTATTAACATTTTTCATTTTAAAAGAGGATAAAAGGAAAAAGAAAATAAAATAAAATAAAAGAAAGAAATGACATGAAAAGGATAATTGAGTTTTAACTATTATGAGAAAAAAAAATTATAATAGTATTTAAAAAAATAAAAATTAACTTAAAAATCTTTTTGTGATTTTTGGGTTCAACAAAAGAATAAAAGAAATACTATAGAAAGAAAATTAACCTAACTTCAAAAGAAAAGAAAAAAAAATGTAACATTTAAAAGGGGTTTAGACTAATAATAAAATGCTAGAAAAAAAAATTACATTATTATATTAAATAAAAGAAAAAGAAAACAAAATAAAAGTTAGAAAAGAAGTGTTAAGCCAAAAAGAAAATAAAATGAGGCATTAAACTAATATTATAAGAAAAGAAAACAAAATGAACTAGTGCATTATTAAAGAAAAATTAGACTAATTAAAGGAAAAAAAATAAAATAAAAAAGTTAAGAAATTAAACTAATGCTAGAAAGATAAATTAGAATAACTAAGGAATGAAAATAAAATTATTAAAAGAGAAAGAAAAAAAAAAAGAAAATACTAAAGAATGAGATTGGACTAATATTAGAAAGACAAAGGAATTAATTACAATTATTCAATTTAAATGCAAAATGTAGTATTGATTACTACATTCACATAAATGTAGGTGTATTATTTTAGCAATTAACAACATTATAAAGTTATAAATGCCAAAATATATTAGCACAATTAATGGATTAATTAAAGATAATGTGTTTAGTGTGGGTGTGTGAATTAAGGAATTAATTAAAGATATTAAAATTAAGGAAGCAAATTAAATAAGAAACACGGTTAATTATGCGAATGAAAGAAATATACAAATTGAAAATTGAATTTAACTCGATCACCTCAAAAGAGAAGAAATGAGGTTAGAAGGATCGGGGATCCAAAATTGAATTTAACCCGATCACCTCAAAAGAGAAGAAATGAGGTTAGAAGGATCGGGGATCCAAACGAATTACCTAAATTGCCGAAAAATTCTCAAGTTAGGAATGTACTTCGATGGGCCAATCCTTGGGTGGTGATCCAAGTAAGGTTTCATTGTAGGTGGAGGTTCGAGACTTAGTATTTCGGCAAGACTTTGGCGTCGGGGCTCGAAATTTCTCGACAACTCGACAGACCTTCATTCTCAAAACCTCACACTCCAATCTTCTCTTAAGAAACGTACCAGGGGTATGGTATTTATAGAGTTCATCAGCTAATGAGATGCTGTCACGTTTTGGGGACACGTCAGGCCATTTAGAGTTGGCGGTCGCCACATTTCAAGCTCGCGGTCGCCATGTTTTTGAAAGGTTCCACAAAATTCTATAGCAGTCGCCATGATACAAGTTGGCGGTCGCCATGATGAAAGGTGGCGGTCGCCACTTTGGGCTAGGATTTCTACAAAGTTTTATGGCGGTCGCCTTACTTGGGCAGCAAGTTTCAATAGGTTGTCAAAATTTTATTGATTTGAAGGTTTCGATTTCAAATACCGAGCTTGGATCACTTCCCGAGGATTGTACCAAGGCACTATTCCACTTGTTTTCATCATCGAATTCACCTAAGATTGGACGGGGTCAAATTGGGGTGTCTACAGTAGTCATCCCAAGACTTAAGGAATGTTCTATGTCGGTCGGTAGAATTGGTCAGTGTGGTTGAGATCATGGGGTTTAGGATGGGTCACCTCGGTTTGGGAGAGAACCTAGAATAACTTAAGTTAAATTGGATTAGAAAATAAAATTAGTTGCATCACATTTATTTTCATCGCGCACCTGTATACTTGTTCATCATGCACCTGTATACTTGTTCTTATATATGTTTGCCTTGTCGTAATTGTAAAATTTGTCTGTCTCCTTGACTATAAATTGTATTGGGTGTTATATAATATGCGTTGTAGAATATTTTGTCGTGAGTTTGGTTAGAAGGTTTAGGGAGTTTACTTCTGGGCTTTGGCTCATTATATCCATGCCACAGGTGAGGAGGAAGAACTTTTTGAGGAAGTCACACCCGAATGAGAAGAAGATTTTGACGAACAAGGTGAGTAGCAAGAGCCAGCCGACCCCGACAATGTTAGCTAAAGAATTTAAAGTTCACCCTTTTGTTCTTTTTATTTAGTTTCCACGGGCTCATTGTAATTTTTGGTTGATTCTTTTGCAAAACTATAAACGTCATGTATTTTTTATTAGTTCAAAACTATTAATGATGTAATATTTATGATATCTAAATATGAATAAATTGTTAGAATAATTCCCTTATCTATACTTATGTATGTCCTAACGTGCCCAGAGGACGGGGCGTCACAGTTGGTAGCAGAGCCTAGGTTTAGTAAACCTTTAGGTCTTGGGTTATCGAAAATCATGTGTTCTGTCACGTAGAAGCTCTGTAAAGTGCGTTGTATTAAATATAATTATCATCTATACATTATAAGAACTAAAATCTACTGTGCCTAAGTCCTATAGTGAGTTGTGTTAGGACATTACTGGGATCAAAAGCATCGGCGAATCTACATGCGAAGGACGAGTAAGAGTATCGAGATCGAAGATCAGAGATTCATGCAACAAGTTATCCTATTTTAATGGGGGTAGATGGGAGTACGCACTAGGAAAGGTTTCAGAAATTGTATCGAGAGCCACCATCAGAACCTCACAACTTCATCCTTATAAGTTCCATTCTTGTTTACCCAAAGCCTTTGTATTAACTTTTATGCTTGGTTGAAATTCTTTGCTTATCCTTCCTTCTAATAACACCGGTCCTCAGCAATGCTATCCAGTATCGTTCGTAGGTAACCCTTCTGCACCCAAGTCTTGTTGGTAACCCTATCGGGTCCTAGAAAATACCCTTATCTTTGAGTTTTCATTGTTAAGCCATGCTTAGATGATAACTAGTATTCGCATTTGATTTTCCTTCAATTCAAGTCATCATCCTTGAACTAACTCTTTATTCGTGGAACTCAATATCATTCCTTTAGCCCCGAACATTCGACATTGCTAAGATCTCCTGCCACCATTCATCTTCTTCTGACTTCAATACTATTCCCTGCTGAAGTAATTTTGTGAATTCTTAAAATTCCAACCTGGGGAGTCGACTTGGATGCTTAAATTGAAGTACGTTAAACAAACATAACTTCATGGCAAATATCTAATTTGGCTACCCATTGCTTAACATCTCTTTTGTCAAGGTCGGATGTTGTATAGATTGGTCCCGAGAACATCTAATTTGTAATGTTCATTAATTGTTAATCTCTTATCTCTAATGCATCTAAGTCTCAACCGACCCTCAATTTGGGTCAACGATGATTGTCTTGGCCTCGGCCCCTGCCTTAATCCACTCTATTTTTGAACCATCTGGGATTCCAACCTAAGTTGTTCTAACCCCAGCTATATCTCGTGCTTATACCATTCTAAATTCTCAGCTAAACGCTTAACCATTCACCGCCCTATGATTGCTTTCCTTGAGACTATCCTTATTGAACCCCGTGCATGTTTTCGCCTATCGACCTTCAAAATCTTGCCTCGAAGATCTGTGAGTAACGATGATTGTCAGGATATTATGTTATTAGGCTTTAGCGCTTTCACAGAAAACTAGGATAATGCACGAGAACCTCTTAACACCTCTTCGAATTGTGAGGCAGATCTTTTCTCAACATTACAACTTAAGATACTTGTCAACATCCACATTTAACAAAGTTTTGAAGATCAAGACCCTCGATTGCAGGAATGGTTAAGGGTTTATTCAACTTACTGCATCTTTCAAAGAACTCGACAAGTAGAATTATGCTATCAACAATCTACAGTTAGGGATAATAGCTTCACACCAAGGGACTCACGACACCACTATGTGACAAAATTCAGACTTCCGCAGACTAATTCATAGCTGACCCACACATCCGATGAACCGAGAAGCAAAAGGTTCATACCGACAGTAGGAAAGTGGAAAATAAGAAAAAACCTCGAGCTTATCATACCCTTAGTGTGCAAGTAAAGGAAGAATACTTGTACGCATCAATATTCACACCCGCTTTTTCCACCAAAATGTTAGAATTTGAATCCTGTTGTCCCCACCTTCAATGAAGAATTTTAACGACAACCATGAGCATCAGGAGCCTGATAAAGAATTAACCATCAAACCACAATGGGTTACATGACTCGATATTTACCTCAATCATTGGAAGAGACATTCAAACCCGACGTACTAGTACGTCAAGGACAAATAGCAGAAGCTAAGAGGAACGGTACAACTCTTGGAAAGGCTGGGATAGGAACGAAAGAATATGACTACGAACTTTGCCACCAAGACTATCAAGATGGTCTCAGGGACACGAATGGATCTGGGATATTGTGACACCCCAATCCCCGGGCATGTCGGGACATATGTAATTATAAATAAATGACATATTCTAGCCGAACATTTATAGATATATAGGATAGTTATTACATCATTAACAGTTCAGAGATTATTCAAATACTTAATAAGTACAGTCACCCAGAAAGCTTAACAAAAGTTACATTATGTCAGTGGAAAAACTGAACAAAGGCCTAGGGTGTGCCCCTTGTATTCTTGTATTTTTTCTTTTCTTTTATGTTACAGTTAATTACCTAAAAAAAACCGAACAAAAAGATCAAAAGCAAATATTATGTGTCTTCAAACTGCGACGTTGGGATTATTCTGCTCCTACTACTCTCCCCCTTCTTCAAAATCTCCTTCCTCAACGAACGCGCCTTCCTCGAACTATTTTTCTTCTTCACCTGTGACACGAATGCCATGAGCCGAAGCTTAGAAGTAAATTTCCTAAATCGTCTAACAAACTCACGACAAGATATTCTACAATACATATCATATAATACCCAATGCAAAGTTAAGGGAGCAGAGATATAGGCAATTTATCATTTTCAACAGGATGAGCACATATAAGAACAGTAGTGTGAGTGCGTGATGCAAATAAATGCAATGCTGATGCCCAACCCCAAGTACTTTCTAGAACAGTATCATGAATTCCACGCTGAGAATTACAGAGTAGACTTAATGGTATATTGATCACTTAACCTATCCTAGCCTCGTTGCGAAAGGTAAATGATCGCCTTGACTACATGCTTCAACTGTTTTACTCAATGGCAACGGCGTCGGGGGGGAGGGGGGGCAACCAGTTTTATCCATCCTTATCCTAACCATAACCAACCGATCCCACATTAAGTACTAGGATGCTCATTAAGTGTCAACCCAAAGTCTAATTAAAGCTAGTGACGATCCCATGGTGCCCAAATCCTCCTTTTATAATAAAAACCTGCAATTCAATATCAAATCTGGTAACCAGGGACGCCCTAGATCCACAACCACTGGATAATTGATTTCCATGTTACCCAATCCAATCGAAAGATACGAAGGGGACTTTGATATTCTAAGATGAAATATAGGAATGCCCTTGACGTGCAATATGCCTCTCGTATACAATTAATCATTGCATGGTATATAAACATGACACGGCACATAGTACAACTTGCTAAAGTATTAAGTACAAGCATGTGAAGCATAACCACAATTTAAGCAAAATAGACTTGAACCGTTGGTATGAGTTCATCTCATCAAAAGCATCATTTTCAAATACTAATTACTCACAAAGTTGATATAAGGATTCACACACTCAAATCTCATAAGTAACACACCATTCAAACACTTAGCAACTTTTAGGTACAAGTTTAATTGTTAGTTTTAAAGTTACGATAGCGTTTTGAAGTACTTACAAATAGATTTAATTTATGATATTTTAACACTAATTAGATAAAAATATTTTCTACAATTTTCATATTTATCACCAAGGTCAGTTCTTAAAGTAAAATATCATTTATTTTATTTTAGTAAAAATCCTACAGCATTTTACAGAGAAAATCTTAAAAATTAGGCCTCTGTTGGCCACGGTTTTGGGGTATCATTTAAAGGTCTATGGTTCTGATGTTTGGTGAGCGTTTAGTTTAAGGTGTATCCTACATGTTTCATGTTTTGTGCTAAGGCAAGTTATTTGGAAAAAGCTTGAGATTCGGGCCAATTTATAAAAGGGGTTTAGTTAGCCTAAAAAGGTCTGCAGAATGTGTTTTTGACAGAGAATGCTAAAAACCTTTGGGGTATCATCTGAGGATATTTTGGGATGATATTTGCTCAGTAATTAGTTTAATATGTTAGATACATTTTTAATGTTTACCACGTTTGGATTTGGTTTCTAAAAGGTTGGGTTTTGGGTCTCACAAAAATGTGTGACAGAGAGGTCTGTTAGTAACTGAACCTCAACTGTGACTTTGCAAAAGCTTTTGATCTATCAAGACTTCATATTTTTGGCTCATTTGTGGTGGAAAGAAATATAAATATGTCATCTACAAGTTTTATATTTTGACCTAAGTTCAGTTCTCACTCTAACTTAAGATTTTTAGGTCTGCAACTCAGAGTGGCCAAGATCTGACACTCTTTGGTAAAAATGAGATATCTGGAGTTCTACCAAACGCAATCCTTTAAAACCAATTTTGTATGAAAGAGAACTCAAAATTATAGGTCTGAACACAAAAATCACTTTAAAATCATTTTTCTACAATTAGTTATGATGTTTTAAAGTTGGTGTCAGAAAGTAAGTCCGTCCAGAAACTCAGGCAACTTAGGGTTTTGGTTGCTTAGCTTATGTTGTGTACATTTTTGACATGTTTTCTTTGCATGCATGTTATAAACTCACATAAACCAAAACTCTAGAATACACACAAGCCATAGAACTTAAAAACATACACATACAAGCTCATACAAAACACAATCTTGCCCTAACAGTCCACTATTTGCATCTACAACGCCTTTTTTGAGTTATTCTTCGTTTCTTTTTCTTAGGGTTTGTTGTAGAAATGGATTGAGGGGTATCTTGAGGGAGAATATATGAAGGTGTAAGGGAGTTTCTTATCTTATTTGATGCTCAAATGGTTGAAGAAAAAAATGGACTTAACTTTATTGTACCTCCCTTAGCATTTCTTCCTTCCTCTTCCTTCCTTCTTTCTTCTTCTCTCCTTCTTTGAAAACACTTTTAGAAGATTTTGGTCTATCTCTTTCTCACTCTCTCAGCCGAATCATGGAGAAATGAAGGGGTGGTTTGGGTTTTGTTTTATAGAAAAATTGTAGTAGGAACATAATTATGGTGTATAAGCTTCTATTTAAATTTCCTTAAATTTGATTGGGTGCATGGGGTGGTGGGATTTATTTGAGAGAGATATATCAGTTTTTTTGCAGGTGGGATTCTGCTGCGGCTGATTGGGAGACTAAAAAGCTGATTTTGTAATTAATTTGGATTTTAAATTGTATTTTGGTATATTTTTGTGAATATAAATGCATAAAATATTATTTTTATGTACCTAAACCTACTAAAACATATTATATTAATGTATTTATAATTAATTTAGTCTTTTTATGATTTATCATAATTTTAATAGCAATTAATTAAATAGGTGTAGGTTTTTAAGCTAAATTAAGCTAGTTTAACTAGAATTAGCTTTTTGACTTATTTAATGTGTAAAGACTTTAAATAATTATTTGTTTACTTTTGTTGAGCTATATTATTATATTATTATATATATTACTTATATAAAAAGTATTAGGTCAAAATAATGCTTAATTTATATATTATTTTCTCATTTTTAAGCTTAAAAGGGCAAAAAGTAGCTTTTTGGGCACAAATTCTTAGGTGGCCGGCCATGCAAGGGAATTTTGGTCATTTTTGTTGTTATTTTGTATTTTATTAATTAATTGTATATAAATATCTAAATTTGGGCATCCATGTGTTAAATTTTGAAATTTTAGGATTTTTTACTGTATTATGAGCAAAATGTTCATTTTACCTTAGTTATGAGAATTTTTAATTTTTTAATTTAATATTTTATGTTATTTACTTAATTTAAGCTGTTCTGAGACTTTTCTAAGTGTTAGGGCTTTTCCTCTGAGTATTTAGTCTTTTTAGGATTTTCGGATCAAATTAAGGTTTTCTAGTTAATTAGGGTTTCTTCTATTCATGTAGCAATCTAAGTTCTCATCATCTATCCATGGCTAATACTAGGGTTTGTGCCTAATTGTTATAATTTAGGTGGTTACTACTAGAATCCAGACCATGGTGTTACAATCTACCCCCCTTAAATAAATTTCATCCTCAAAATTTCATGCGAAAGGTTGTGGATGATTACTTGTATCTCTTCTCTTCAAAGTTGTGTCTTTGAGTTGCTATTATTGAGGGTGTGGACAAAGTCGGGTTTATGCGTATAATATTTGGGAAAAACAATTGTTTAATCTTACTAATTTCTTAAACCGATCACTACGAAATTCTCAATAATCACATTGCATACTTGTGGCATGACAATTATTTATCTAGTGCTAACCTAAAAGCCTTTGTTCTTTAAGCGTATCTTTTTTCGAGATAATGCAACAAGTCTAACTAACGTATATTTTAGAGTTTGCGAATTCGGACGTACCTCCAATCATCAACGAATACTTCTTTTTCTCTTGGGAAGGCAACCTCTGGTCCATTGGTTCTCTTGTTGGTCGAGTTGTATCATCCTTCCCGAACTGCTCATTTCCTTTTTATGAATGTTGTAGTTTCTTCCCCTTAGTAGCGGGCATTCAAACTTTTTATATCCAAAATTATTGCAATTAAAGTAGATCGTTGAGCTTGTCTCTTGTGAACGGCGGACACTTCCCTTATCGCCATCTGGTTGGTCAGGTTACACCACCTTTTTCACACTATTTGTTCCTTACTGCAATGAATTTGTTTGATCCTTGTAGCCCTAGTCTGGCTAACGGTGGTTGTAGTTTAATCCTTTTTGCATTGGGCATTCATACTTTTTATGTCCGGGCTTCCGGCACTGATAACAGATTTTTAATTTTAGTGTCCTTTTTCCTAGTTGTTCTTGTTGGTCATCTTGAGGGTAAGGTTTCGAGCGCGTGATCTTCTTGTTATTCCGTAGTGGTCCTCCTTGATTGTCTTCTCCAATTCTTGTCGGGCAGCACTTCAGCTAATAATCTGGCTGGTTGCACCTATAACAAACTCTCACTATTGGTTGTTGTTGCTTTGTGGCCTTGATCCAGACCTCGGTTGTTCGGAAAAAATTCTTCCTCTCAAGTGCTGCGATATTTTGCACTCTTAAGTCTGATAAGTACCATGATCTTTCTTAGGGTGCCCTTCCTTGTGTTTGAACCAAATTTGATGCTAGATCTTGTAAGATTCGTGCTAGGCTCGGGACGTCTACTTTCTCTTGGTTTCATTTACTCTCACTGAGCTCTCGTGGTTTTGTCTTTGTCCTGCCATCTCTAAAGAAAGAAAAGGAAAAAGTGGTCACGAAGCTGTTTGCTAAAATTAGTTCTACTTATAAGATGTAAGCATAACGCTCAATCTATTTATTAGTACGAAAAGTTTTATTCAATGAGATTCTATCGTTCTTCCCAAAGATCATCATAGCAGAGCTACCATTCTGGGTTTTATATGAATTTTCGTTATTGTATTTCGGGTCTCACTTCATTGACTAACAAAGATCTATTCCAACCAATCAATTCCTTTCTGTTTCTATTCCGTATACTGATAATCTCACAGTGTTATTCACACATAAAATCTCATATGGTTGCAAAGGCTAGTTGGAAACTTGTTATTATAAGCAGCTTTGACCAAAAATAAGAATTTTCTTCATTCTCCTTTATGCCTACTCTTAACATACTTTTGATGGTTCAGCACCGAGTGTTTTTACTGCCCAGGTGAGATGCGGTTCTCATCTAGGTATGGTAAATAACTTTCGTTGGTCTAAAATTTCACAGGTATACTTTTTACTTGTAGCTACCAATGTGTCATGAGGTTTAACCAATGGAATGCGGGTGGCCTTAGTAAGGTAATTTATTACAACCCGAATGTTATCATACTCTTGAGGCGATCTTTGACAAATCCTAGCAACAAAGTTCGTAATCAAATACTTTCCAACCTTTTCAAGTGCTGTACCATTTCTCTTAGCTTCCATCATTTGTCCTTCATGTGTTGGTATGTAGGGTATGGATGTCTCTTCCATTGACTGGATCGTTTCTGTCCGGTGGTTGGTCACTTTAGGACAATTGAATGGGATAAAAGGTATTTCTGAGGCAAATATCGAGTCACGTAATCCATTTTGGTTTGATGGCTAACTCTCCATCAAACTCTTGATGCTCATATCGTTGTTAGAAATTCTTCATTGAAAGTGGGATGACAATATTCGAATACTTGGAGAAAGTTGACGTGACTAATGATGTGTACAGATACTCTTTCTTTATTTGTATACTAGGTTGTCCTAAACTCGAGGCGTGTCTCTTATTTTTCCACTTTCCTACTGTCGGTATAAATCTTTTGCTTCCCGATTTGTTGGATTTGCGGGTCCATTGTGAATTAGTCTGAGAAAGTCAAAACTTTGTCACATAGTGATGTCATGAGTCCCTTAGTGTGAAGCTGCTATTAACTATAGGTTACTGATAGCATAGTTCTACTTGTCGGGTCCTTTGAAAAGATGTAATCAGTTGAGTAAACCCTTACTCAACCATTCCTACAGTCGGGGGTTTCGGTCTTCAAAACGCAGGTGTAGATAGTACTTTAAGTTGTAATGTTGAGGAAACGATTACCCTATGATTCGAAGAGGCGTCAAGAGATTTATGTGCATTGTCCTAGTCTTTCGTGAAGGTACTAAGGCCTAGTAACATAATATTCTGACGATCATCGTCACTCACTAACCTATGGGTAAGGTTTTGAGGATTAACGGGCAAAAACATACGTGGAGTTCAATAAGGATGGTTAGCTCAATTTTACCAGTTTCAAATGAAGTGATAGTAAGGTAGTAAATAGGTAAGCATTTAGCTGAGGATCTCGAATGGTATAAGCACGAAATGTAGCTGGGGTTAGAATATCTTAGGGTGGATTCCCAGATGGTTCAAAGGCATGGGGTCATAGTTAAAGTAATCACCATTGGCTCGGGTCGAGAAATTGATTGAAGCATAGGTACACTAGAGATAAAAAATCAGCAATTAATGAATATTACAAAAAGGATGCTCTCGGGACTAATCTGTGCAGTATCAGACTTTGACAAAAGATATGTTTAAGCAACGGGTAGCTAAGATGGATATTTTTCTAAAATTACGTCGGCTAAACGTATTTCAATTCAAGCATCCATGTCAACTCCCTAGGTTGAGATTTCAAGAGTTCACAAAATTGCTTCAGTCAAACTTGTAGTGTGGTCAAGTGCGCGATGTGTGTGCGATGGGAGGTGCGATCAGTGAGGGTTTCCCCCAGCACCTGATCCTGTTTCCTTTCATAGAGATTAACGATGGAGATTCCAACCGCTAGGGTTTCTCCTCATTGTGCTTTCAGAGTATCTAATGTTGGAATAGCGAACATATCTGGAATATCCCCAAATCGATATCAGGGGAAGGATGAGGTACCATATGATGCAGCGGAGAACCCCAGTCGGGCTTCTCCTCCTCGACTTCAAAATAGAGCCGCTCCAGCTAGGGTTCCGTCCCCGACGGGAAATTACGCCTTGGCAACAGTAGTGACGCCGCCTCCCGATCTAGATGAAGAAGTCGAACCTATGGGTCACTTTCAGAAGGTCACAATGGAGGCGCTGAATCGTGCTAGGAACAGTCTCACCCCTCTCAGCTCGGGTCGCTTTGCTGATATCGAAGCCGACCTTAACGGCGAGTACACAGCAAAGGTTCTCCCTCATCCAGGTACGAACATCTTGGAATCCTTTGGCTTTGAAATGGTTTTGGATTCCAATGTTATGGATCAGTGTGGTAGGGACATGATGTTTGGCAATATTGATGGGTATTCTGAGGAGATTAATTATAGGCATGAATTAGGTTGCGCTCCAGTTTTTTCCCTTGTTTCTAAATCAGTGCCAGGGAACCGTGGTGGCTTCAATGGCCGTGACAATCAATTAGGAAGAGGTCGACTGGGTAGTAAGTTGGGCAATTTCCATTCGGTTATTCATGGAGATGGAGATGTGCATAAGCTTGCACATAATGTGTTTGATAAAAAGCCTAGCCCGAAGCTGGCTGGCAGCTGGGCATCCTTGTTGACGAATCGTAGCTCCTCTAGTACATCTCTTGAGTATATTGATGTTGGGAACCATGAGTAGGAACCTTCTGTTGAGATTGATAGAGAATTGATTGATGATAAAGAGTGGGAGTCGTGCCTAGTAGGTTACTTCCTAGATGCCAATTTGACCTTTGCATTGGTCAAGGCTACTGCCAGGACATTATGGAGTCAATATGGTTTAACTGAAGTATTTGGTAACGATAAAGGCTTCTACTTCTTCAAATTTTCAAGTATGGAGGCTTTCGAATGTGTGTTAGAAAAGGGACCTTAGCACTTCTCAGGTAAGCTACTTACTTTTAAATGGTGGAGACGTTGTTTACAGTTAACTAAGGAGGCAATGGCTAAGATTCCGGTGTGGGTCAAGTTCCTTGAATTGTCGTTGGAATTTTGGAACTCGTAGTGTTTAAGTAGAATTTCTAGTGTTTTGGGAGTACCGTTGTTCTTGGATCGGGCCACGAAAACTAAACGTATTTCCTATGCTCGAGTATGCGTTGAGATTGATGCGGCCATCCCGTTGAAGCATGAGATTATCATTTGATGTGAAGGTGAATCAATCGCTATTCGTGAGGAATTCCAAGGTCTCCCCGATATATGTTCGCATTGTTATGCTTTCGACCACGATAGTAGCAAATGTAATCGAACTAATCTGATCCCAAACAATGATGTCCTTGCGGGTCAGGATGTATGGATATATGTTGGGAAGAGTACAACTGAAAATTCAGGAGCTCCAGTTACTCGACATTCTGGCCCTCCCCCTCACATGGATATTATAGCGGTGGCTGGGGTGCCTATAAACGATACAATTGCTATCACTCAAGAAAATCTTGTGGTTGGGAATTCTAGCCCTTCCATCTCAGTGGAGAGAATTAGCACTGAGCAACTTTTGGTTCCTCCGGTTGTTACCCCCCTTAGTGTGGTCGTAGCTGAGGGGCCTCGAGACGATGTTCCTGTGGCACATGTGGCGACCTCCAATAGCTCAGATGATGTACAATCTCTGACTGTTAGCCGGTTCCAAAAAGTCCTATCTACCATTGACGAATTGATTGAGAAAGAAAAACTATCTATTCGATCTAGCTTCAAGCCAATTTTTGAGGAAATATATGCAGCCATTAGTGCGAAACTGCATCGGTTGGAAGAGCTTATCCAGGAAATCCCATAGAGCCAGATGTGGCTGAGGTGCCTAAAGCTACTGTGGAATTATCAAAGTCAGCTGATGTGGGTGTAGGGGAGCCAACGGTGTATGGAGTTCTTTTCTCAAATTCTTTTCGGGCTCTTTTGGATGTTGTGGACGAAGATTTATGTGTTATTTCGGCCTCTGCCGCAAAGCAAATTTTAGGAATGCAGGAAAGTAATAGCGAAAGGAAAAAGAAACGATCCTCTGGTGGCGTTTGATCTAGTATTCTTAGTTTTGTTGAACTGGTATTCCTAGTTTCAGTTTCGATTGGTTTTGTTGCTTCCTATCCTTACGGGTTGTGTATGGATAGGTCCCCCGTTGTCAAGCGGGGGTTTATAGGTCTTGTTGTTATTGTTGTTTTCGTGTTTTTTAGTTGGTTAGCGTTGTATCTACCTGGGGTATGCCCCTTGGATACATGTACATTTTTTCTTTCTTTTATGTTACATTTAATTATCCAAAAAAAAATTTACTTCAGTCGGACATAGTGTTGAAGTCAGGAAATGAATTGTGGTGAAGGATTACCTACAATTGTTACTAGATAGCATTGCTAAGGACCAGTGCTATTTTAATCGGGTATAAAAGTTGTTACGGGGTTTTGGGAAAAAAAACTTATGTTGGAGCGGAAATAAAAAATTTGAACCGACGTCGTGACCGTAAAAAACGACGTGTGCATTTTTCATGAAAACAAAGAACAATATTAATCTTAATTGCATAATACGTTTATGAAACTTGTCGAAAAGTTTCAAGAAGTCTCGAATACGTTGAAAACGACCTTGCAACCTTCTCACGTATGTTCCGGACGCACTACGACGATCACGGTGTGTGGGCACCGATTCCGATCGAAGAGTTCTCCCCCTATTGGTTTCTTCTCACACAATGATCTCTAAAAAGGCAAAAATCATTGCCAAAGAGGAGAGGAGGCCGACGGCTATATGAGAGAATTAGGGTTCGATTTTTTCTCAATTAGCCTCCTCTTGATATATATAAATATCTCAAAAAATATATTAAGTATATCATCTCCGTCCTAAAAGGATATAAAGAGATATACTTAACATATTTAATTAAACCCACCATCTCCTAGGGCCAGCCACTTAGGGAGTAATCCCTAGGTGTGTCAAATACCAAAACCGTCCCTCATTAATTCAATTTTATTCCCGAATGTCCACGGCGGCAAAACAAGCATTCAAATTAAATTAAATAATTATTGAAACCAACAAGAAAAATATTCGTGCGTATAATGGGCTACGTGAGGGATCACGAGAAAATATAGGGCTCGGGCTAACCATACGAGAAAACCGAATATCCCTAACGCTATCCCCGAGCTAGATCCTTTCCCGTACGAACCAGAATTTATTCCACTAAAGGTCCTGACTGAACTCCCGGTCCTAACTCAAATTATGTCTTGAATCTCCAATTATCAAATGCACTGAATTCTCCCCACGTTTAAGGTATGAATTACTGATAAATAAATTAGGTTACTGACAACTCGATTTAATTATCCTCTTCTCCTCGCAACCTCACCGCTTAACCTTTTGATATGTCGAATTCGAAGATCCACTGTACAGGTTTAGCATAATTAAACCTATAAGCAAAGCACACGAGGGGGAACTCCTCAACCTAAATTGGACGTGGTTTCCGTCAGCTGATTATCAATCATCGGACAAATAATGCCAGTACCCAACTCATCGGTATTGTTGATCT